>VYZT01030592.1:0-135018 GCA_013400735.1 Pomatostomus ruficeps | reverse complement strand
AACAATGTTCAAGACAACACCAGGCAAATATAAAGAATAATCTGTTTTTCAGAGTTTGCAGGCAGGTCTTCAGCTCCTGATGCATGAGCATAAAGAGGAGTTGAATGCCATATACTTGTTTTAATCAGACCTGCTGAACTGTAAGAAGTGTTTTACTGCTTTTCAGTTTTTGGAGGAAGTTACTCTAGATAATAATAGTTTTCCTTAAAAAAAAAAGCTTGTAAACCAACACTATACCCACATTGCAATATTCTCAAGATAACATTGGATATAGAATAGAGATAACAATACAAGTCTGCATAGGAATTTCTGTATTTAATACATAAAGAACATTTTGCTTAAGATTGCTGCAATCTAAAATAGATACGACCACAGGATTATTTACCCGCCCTGTTGGTAATTTAGTAGAGTTAAAGAGACTTGCCACTGACAGTGTGTACCATAAATAAATTGACTCTGAATAACCTAGATGTGTACTGCAGAGATTGCTGCATTTACGCAGGTGTGTGTGCATATACATATATATAACTTTTAATTTGTAATTTGTATGGCATAAATCCACAAGTTTCATCCTGCTAAATTATCTGAGCAAGAAAACCATTAAGGACAAAGAAACTGGCCAGTGATGCTGGAAATTGGGTGGTGAGGGGAACTCCAAGCAGTGGAGTTTAAGGAGCAAGCAAGGTGTGCCTGCTAATTGTGAATTAATCTGTCTCAGTGAAAGTTGGCACGGAGGAAATAGAGTTGCCTTGTTCAAAGCCAGTAACTGTAACTTGTTCAATTAAGCTCCTGCCTGCACGCAGGTTTGTGGATATTTCGGGGAGCAGGGAGTGCAGGAGCCTACAGCATGAACCTGCACACGTGCAGGCTCAGGACAGGGCAAGCACAGCTGCGCAGAAACCAATTCCAGAAACTTTTTTTTGGGTGAATGAACTGTTTTTCAGGATCTGATTTCTCAGGTCCATTTTTTAGCTAAAAGCTACTTCTAGGTGCTAATATGAGGCTGCTTGGGTTTTACACATGTTTGTGGGGTTTTTTCCTATATTTACATAAAGATTGTGGCATGCAGAGAGACTTGGAGAAAGGTTTTTGAGGTGAAAATGAACTTCTAATAAAGTTTGCCCCATTTTAATTTATTTGCTTGAAAAGATGAACTTTTTGAACTTGTCTGTATCTGGTGCTGCTGGAGTTGGAAAAGAAACACCTTTATGTAAGTATAGGAGGGAGAGAACTCCTGGATTTACTTTGTCTTTGTTAGTACATATTGCCTTGCTGAGATCCAAATTTTAACTAGTAGTATTTTTTACTATTATTACAGCTCTGTAAAATAGACAAATATTTTAGTTTTCTCCCAGTAGGCAAATATTTCATTCTTCCTAAGTACACGAAGAGGTAAAGTATGGGGGAATGAAATGATAGCAATATGACTTACATCATCATCATCATCATCATCATCAAAGACAAACTTTTTTTTTTGTTAAAATCCTGATATATTGAAACTATCTTGCACTGAATAAACTGTTTAATGATGCATACATTTAGCTCCCTTTTTCAATCTCCTGTTTGTTGGCTTTCCTTTGCTAGCCTGCGTTATGTTCTCAGCAGCCCTGCTACCTTATTGGCCTTTTTTGATGTTCTTCCACCAGCTCTAAAAATCATATAGTTCGTCCAAAACATTAATTAGGAAAGAAAAGCCTGTGATCAGCATTACTTGAACATGAATGTTCAAATTAGAAGCAGCATGAAAGTCTTCCGATTCATCCTAGCAGGTAGCTTTTTTCCCCTGTTGAGAGGGGAGAGGTGCCCAGCCTGGCTAACTCCAGCGTTTGCATGTGAAGGACATTTCAAAGAAGAAAGCAATCCTGGCAATTACCGTAGGGGAGAATAAGGAGGTCATAGAGGCTAGTGAAACCCTGATATGTCAAAATTAAAACAGAAGAGACATGTAAGGTGTTGCTGCAATTCATCTTCCATGAAAGAGATGCAATGGAAATTCATGGTGGGAAAAGCGGTTTGGTGACATAAAAAGCAAGAGTTGTTTTCTGTGAGGAGGATCATCAGCTGAGCAAAATAGATTTACACAGAGCTGCCTGATTTAAACCAGGACAGGACCTGTCCTTCGAGCCTGTATCTCTGATATTAAGGAAAAAATTATTTTCCATCACTGAAAAAAAACCCCAAACAGAAATCTAACTACATTATGGGGAAAGTGAAAAGACTTTAATATTTTGCTGGCAAATATTTTAGCAATGTTTGTAAACTATATATAGATTCTTGAGTCTTATTTCTTAAATAATTGCTAGGCACAATTTCAGTCTACAAGAATTTATTAAAGATATTATGAAATTGGAGTAGGGATGAATTCTGTATGCATCAAGTTGCCAAAATAATGCTTAGGCCATTTTACAGCATGCATTTAAATGAAAGTTTACCTCAGAACCTGGCCATAAAGCACAACACACCATCCTTCATAAAATGTTTGTTTGATAATAAGCTTTTAAGAATACATATTATAAATCTGTTGGATTACACCAGTAATGTTTATGTAGAAAATATGTTCCAATACTGCTCAGACTTTTAGGAGATAGGATTTGTCTGCGTGTTCCTTTGCCTGGCTAATGCTTTGACTGGATTATTAGCTGGCTGATGATACTGGTGTTCTCAAACTGCTAAATAGATTCAGTGCATTATAAAATGCCTTCCTGTGGGATACTTAAAAGACTTAGATCCAGCCTCGATAATTGTTTCCATTGTTTGCTCTATGAATGAAAATAGGCATTGCAAATCTGTGTAAAGGTTGTCGAAATCCCTAGAATTTGACCTTATGTATAATTGTTTTCCCCTTTTTAGTTGCCCAGCGCCATTCAGGCACTGTCTTATTTTACAGATCAGCATTGTCAAGCATCAGATATTGCTGTTTCTATAAGTCATCAGGAATTTGGTGACCAGTATGTGCTGCTCCTTGGTTTACAAGCCCCAAATACTTGGTATTTTCACGAGAGAACTGCTTTCTGAGTGTCAGGCTGTCCTTTCCTCTGTGGTATTTGCAGTTCTGGAGCAGCTGTAATACATACAGAGCAACACGATGTACAACAGCAAGTGGAAGCTGTTTTTTAAGCTCAAACGAGGTGAAACTTCTTGTGTGACTGCAAATGCCGTGTTTGGTACTGAAGACTCTTCCAGTGCCTTGAGAGCCTCCAAGCTCACTGGGAGCATAGGCAGGCCAGGGCACATTTGCACATTGCTCCACCAGGAGTGCTGTCATGCTGTTCCGGTTGTTAGTGATAGCCCAACAGCAGGAATTTCATTGAGGAGTGCTGTGCCAGGGGTTGGGGGGGTATTGTATACTGAGGCTCGGATATCAGCTGAGACCTTGGGGAAGCAGCATTTT
Organism: Pomatostomus ruficeps; assembly: GCA_013400735.1. Lineage (NCBI taxonomy): Eukaryota > Metazoa > Chordata > Aves > Passeriformes > Timaliidae > Pomatostomus > Pomatostomus ruficeps. The sequence continues at coordinate 131,627 of VYZT01030592.1, read as the reverse complement.
TATAATACAACTTATAATCCAGCATAGAGCCTAAGCAACAGTGCTATTGCCCTGTTTGATGTCTTCCTGTAGGATGGATACGTATTTTTCCTTTCCATCTAGCTAATCCACGATGGTTCTACTCGCTTTCCTTTCCTTTCTTCCTGGCACCTGCTGTGCAGCAGCAGCTCTGTGGAGCAGCAGTTCTGCATTCACCTCTCCCATTGCCCATGAAGGTTTTGTAAACTTTGCTCTTATAACCGCCCATGTCCCACTCCATATTCAAACGTGTCAGCCTTTCTAGCCTCTCCTGGTAAGGGGCAAGCTGCTTGGCCAAACTTTAGGCAAAAAGCCTGGCTTAAGGCTGTTTTGTTTAAAGATGGCTGTGTAAAATTAGGCGTCCTAAGCTCTGCTCCTAAGGGACTCCAATAAGCGGCCTGTTTTTCAAACTGCTAACACCCCATTAGTTCCCGTGCAATGATTAGAAACTGCTGAATCTTCAGCAATTTTGAAAATTAGGCCAAGGATTTAGTTGCCCGAGGGTGGTATTTTCAAAAGAGTGTGGGTTAGGCCCCCACAAAGTGCTGGTAAGCACCTTGCTGCAGTGGCAGCTTTAAGCGTGTGACTTTACAAAAGCTAATACTTTCCTTGAAAGGATGGTTATGCAGCCTCGTAGAGGGGCAGATGGGATTTATGGAAGCTGAAGCCAGGGAGGAAAATGCGAGGTATGCATACTTTCGGGGGCTGTGCTGTTAGAAATGTTAGCTTTTGAGAAATATTCCGAGAAGACGTGGAGAGTGGCCAGTCCGTGAGTTTAATGACATGGTTTTGATCTGTAAATGTTACTGTGCCGTGGTTAAAAGGTAACTATATTTTTCTTGCCCAGTAATCACTACTGGTTTAACTGCAGTGCATTTCCTTTCAGAACGGTGTGGTTATAGCAGAAATGAGCTATTGACTGGAATCTTATCATTTATCTAGACTTCTTTTGGTTATTTGAAATGTGCCTGAGAGGTAATAGGTGGCAATTTGCATTCTTTTGTTCTGTGAATTTTACCTGACAGTCCTGTCTACAGGCTCTTTTGTAAGGTTTAAAGGAACACCAGGGAGGGGAGGAAAAAAGGAGAGCAAAATCCCGACCTTGCCAGTACATATTTTTGTTGCATTAAAATCATGCCAATTTAGGAAGGTTTCACTGAAGCAAATGGAGAAACAGGAAGGCTCACAGCTCATCACAAAGGAAAAAGGAAAGGATTATTATCTTCCTTCTCTGCTACACTTCCATTTAAACCGATTTTCCCCCTGCTACTTCTATGAGAATTCGAATGAAGGACAAAAATTCCTGTGTTCCTGAGACAGGAATTCCAGCAGGGTGGTTTTTTTTTTTTTTTTTTTTTTCCCTTCATTTTATTTAAAAATNTTTTTTTTTTTTTTTCCCCTACATGTATATGAAAATCCAGAGTGTGTTATTGTGTTATTTAAATTATTTAAAGTGATTGTCTATATGAAGACCTGCCTATAATGGAATAGCCTAACATGTAGTTTAGCAATTTAAAAGAGTATTGGGTAAAAAGCGTATGGCAACAGGATCTCATTAACGAAACAGATTTGATTTGAAGCCCTGATGCAGCTGTTGACAGCATAATTAAAATGATTAATTTGGAGTAGAAGAAGTACTTTGAACTAATTTGAAAAAATGGTTATGATCTTGACCATACATCTGACCGGTGTTAGGCAGGTACATAGAAATGCTTAAAGGGGAAAAAAAAAAAAAACAACATGAAGTGTTTTAGCTGAAGGAGAGAAGGCTTTGTCTCAAAATCCTGTTGTTTCAGACATCAAATATTTCCTAACATAAAAAATGAAGGTAAAAAAGTAAAACAAAACCTGAACTAAACACATGAACAAAAGCAGTTACAAATAATTTCTTACCTAAATACCTAGGGATTTCTCCATTTTGTCACAGAGTATCATATTTAAAATCATAATTAAGAGATTAAATATTCTTAATGACTAATTCCATCTGTTTCCTCATCTGAAATACAATTGGCTACATGCTGTTTGGATAGATATGTACTCTATATATATATGTATGTGTGTCTATATACACATTTTAAAAATAAATTGTTTCTTTTCCTCTTTCTCTGTCTGGATCATGGTGGGAATTTCAGTTAATGCCTGGGGCAAAGTGCCCTGCAAGGATGTTTGGAATTCTTTTGCTCCCCATAAAGGAGTTCTTTGGAATCAGTAAGAGGGTTAGAAAATACGTGGTTGTTCTATAACAATTGGCTTAACTTTTGTAAGTTTCTTTTGTTTTCTTGATATAATAAGTAAATATGTTTGATATGCTTCAGTTATGTCCTAAAGAAGAGCTGGACTGTATTTTCTAGTTTTTAAAAAGGCTGAATTAGAATGTTCCCCTCTTAATGTCTGCTATGTCACGTGCTGTATTTTCATGGATGTTTTAACATACGTGCATTCAAGCTCATGTATGGAAACTTTCTTTTTGATTGGACATCTTATGTCTCAGCATTTTATTACTCAAAACTTTAACGTGGGTAATGTGAATTGTTGCCCCAAACCGTGGTTTTTGCTTTATGTGGTGTTAACCTACTCAAGCATCTGTTTTCAGACTACTTCACACGTTTGTGTAGGTGGGGCTACAGGCCTGTGAGGTGTAGAGAGAAAATGAAAACTGGGCAGAAGTTTTAGCTGGAGAAAGTGCTCAATTGCACAGTCTCTTAGTGGTTGTGTATTAAAAGTGCGTGCATGTTAAGAGTAGATGTTTAATGTTAGAATGACAGTTTTGTCTGAAATGTGGAGCTTAAGGACTGTTTTCTTTCTCTCCTCTGGGCTTCTAGCTTCATAATTGCTTTTCCTTACTTGTTATTATAGTAACGATTAAACATTTTTATGGTAGGGGAACCAAACGGTTTGCTTTGTAAACACAAAGCCACACACACACACTCTTCCTGCAGAAGTATTTTTGTCACCGGCGCTCGCCCCATCTGCCTGGGCGTCAGGGCAGGACTGGATCATTGTGTAGCGTCCTTTTCTTTAAAAGCGTGCAAAGGAGTTCCCAAAGCGAGTGTGCAATGCTGTGATGCACGCTCCCAGTTTTCCTAGTTCCCAAAGTGAGTGTGCAATGCTGTGATGCACGCTCCCAGTTTTCCTAGTTCCCAAAGCGAGTGTGCAATGCTGTGATGCACGCTCCCAGCTTTCCTAGTTCCCAAAGCGAGTGTGCAATGCTGTGATGCACGCTCCCAGTTTTCCTAGTTCCCAAAGTGAGTGTGCAATGCTGTGATGCACGCTCCCAGTTTTCCTAGTTCCCAAAGTGAGTGTGCAATGCTGTGATGCACGCTCCCAGTTTTCCTAGTTCCCAAAGCGAGTGTGCAATGCTGTGATGCACGCTCCCAGTTTTCCTAGTTCCCAAAGCGAGTGTGCAATGCTGTGATGCACGCTCCCAGTTTTCCTAGTTCCCAAAGCGAGTGTGCAATGCTGTGATGCACGCTCCCAGTTTTCCTAGTTCCCAAAGCGAGTGTGCAATGCTGTGATGCACGCTCCCAGTTTTCCTAGTTCCCAAAGCGAGTGTGCAATGCTGTGATGCACGCTCCCAGTTTTCCTAGTTCCCAAAGCGAGTGTGCAATGCTGTGATGCACGCTCCCAGTTTTCCTAGTTCCCAAAGCGAGTGTGCAATGCTGTGATGCACGCTCCCAGTTTTCCTAGTTCCCAAAGCGAGTGTGCAATGCTGTGATGCACGCTCCCAGTTTTCCTAGTTCCCAAAGCGAGTGTGCAATGCTGTGATGCACGCTCCCAGTTTTCCTAGTTCCCAAAGCGAGTGTGCAATGCTGTGATGCACGCTCCCAGTTTTCCTAGTTCCCAAAGCGAGTGTGCAATGCTGTGATGCACGCTCCCAGTTTTCCTAGTTCCCAAAGCGAGTGTGCAATGCTGTGATGCACGCTCCCAGTTTTCCTAGTTCCCAAAGCGAGTGTGCAATGCTGTGATGCACGCTCCCAGTTTTCCTAGTTCCCAAAGCGAGTGTGCAATGCTGTGATGCACGCTCCCAGCTTTCCTAGTTCCCAAAGTGAGTGTGCAGTGCTGTGATGCACGCTCCCAGCTTTCCTAGTTCCTCTGCCCGAAACTGAGGCCTCATTCACTACACGTGCAAGCAGTTTTCTTTGCTAAAGGTTCTGCATCCTAAACTACAGTGTGATACCACCTTAGTGATGGTAACACACGAATTTTCTGAAAGGCTAAATGCCTGCTTAAAACATGTAAGTTTCTTTTTCTTTACACATTTAATAAACACCCCCCCAAAACCAAAACCCCAACAAAAATAGAAAGAAACCCCAGCCAACAACCCCAAACCACCCAGATTTCTTGAAGAAATGGTCTGCTTTTTTTTTCATCTTGGACTGACCTTTGGAGTTAAGCCTCGCTGTGGTGTATAAATAAGTGGTGACCAATTACTCTTGGGAAGAAGGAAGTTTGATGAATCACAGGAAATAGTAAATTATGTGGATTCCACATGATTCCCAAGGTTGAAACTAGTTTTTTTTTTTTCCTTCCCGCCTTGCACAGGGGCCCTAAAATGTCACTGATTTGATGGGATGGTAGGCTCGGGTTACTTCTGGAGGGCACGGTGGGGGGAGTGAGGAACGGAAAGCAGAAGATTTCACAGTTGTTATCACACCGAGTAGGTTAAATTTGCTCTCCTTTGTTTCCTCCCTGGAGGGTGGAGGAAAACAATCGTGGTGTGCTGAAACTGTTCAAAAGCATACCAGCTATTTAGGGACAGCAAGTGATGAAAGTGGGGCTTTTAAAGAAAAAAAACCCCCAAAACCGTGTGTGAGGAATGGCTGTGGTGCTGATAACCTATTAAGTTTTACTCTGCTGGTCTCCCATGATTTAAAGTTCCAACAGATCCATGAAGTGGTAGTAATATAAATAGTTAGGGTGGGGAAGGCTGCAAGAACTCATAGCAAATAGACTCCAGGATGTGAGAGCAAATGGGGAAACAGAGCCTTTCCTGGTCTACTCTGTCTCTGTCTCTTTGCTGCTATTCTCTTGGCTTCCTTGTCAATTAAACTAATTGGTGCTGAAGATATTTCCCTAAAGGAGATCTCATACTAGGGCTTTTCAGGCAAAATAATTTGCAAGACTTTTAATCTAGTCAGGATATATTAACAGTATGCAAGGGTTTTTATGCGTGAAGGGAATGCTTTGAAATTGTTACATTGTTCGTGATCCATATAGCTAGACAAAACACTCCGAACTTACTGTCTCCAGAAAATGAAAGTTAATTTATACAGTGGAGCAACATACTTTCTTGTGGAGCCACATTAATATATCATACTTTGAGTCCCAAGAATTTTTACTATTTGATTTAGTCTTTTTCATAACAAAAGTAACTTTTGAATGTGAAAGGAAGAATTTCCTTCCCATTTCTTTCCCATCTTTTTTTCAGTTTGCTGTCTTCACATTTACATCAGGAGGTCCGAGACCTTTATTTTACTTGAATGCCTAATATCTGCCTATTTCATTCTCTCTACAATTCTCTTTTTCATTCACTCTACAATAGAATTTATTTGTAGTGTACGTTAATAAAATGCATTGGAAAGAGCGCGCAAGAATGGTGCTGAAAAGTGGTGTATGTATCTGGAATTTAGCACAACTTCGGGAGAATTGATTAAAAACAAAAGGACCAAAACTCAAACGTTTAAATTACAAGCAGGTAATTTTTTTAGATGAACTTTTGTGAGGTCTGATTTGGTCACAGAGCTTCATTGTTTGTGTATCCTCAAAGGTATAAATTGGTATATTCTAATAAGAGCATTAGCTTGCAAATATGACGGTGCTTGCCAGAGGTGAACTCTGCTCAGGAAGACCCCTGTGCCTAGGAGAGTGCCTCGCTGTGATCAGAAATGGATGCATACTGTTTCTTCATTTGAAGTCTTTCTTGCTATTAGCATGCATCCCTTAGTCCCAAGGACGTGTGTGAGGCTTTGTAAAGCAGCGAGATGGAGTCCCCATTCCGTGGAGCGCAGGGTGGCTGTGCTCGTGCAGAGCTGTCGTGCGTTCGCTGTCAGGTTTACCCACGTGAAGAGCTCCAGGAAAGGCGTTCAGCATTGACCACGTGGTTGGAACCTGGGTAAGCGGGCTTTAGTCGCTGCGTGAGTGGTGGTGTGAGAGCGTTGCAGCTTGCCACAGGGTAAATGCCCACGTCGAGTGTGGTGCTTTCAGTAGCCTTAAAACTGTTCTCAGTTCAGGCATCTTTGGTGCATCTTCCACAGGTCAGCTGCAAGGCTTTCATGCTGCCACACCTCTGGGATGTGGTAGAAAGGAGCTGGTGTGGAGGTTGGTGTCTTGGTCTAAAATGTGAAAAACATCGCAGCTGTAACTTGATCACAGGACCTCCATTTCAGACTGTTTGAATGTGGCTCCTGGGGGAAGACTGCAATTCCCACCTGGATGAGTTCCCAAGAGCACTGAGGTGGTGACCTGGCAAAAGAGTACTTTTCTTTTTAGATGTGGTACTTAAGTTGGGTTCCTTCCGGTTGTGGCACACTGGAACTGCTCTGTGCTGGGCACTCGCCCATTGTGAGTTACCTGCCAGAAACCTGAGCAGCTGAATTCCAGGAAGTGAGAGAGATGCGGGATTACCAGAATTACCCACTGGCTTTCCAGTGGCTCATTTGTACTTGAGTGCTACCACCATTTACCACTATTTGGGGCCATCCATCCCAAGCCATGTAGGAAGTCACCCAAAGGAGAGCTAAAGGACCAGAGCAGGGTGTGAGATACATTACCTGTGGAGCTGGATGTATACAGGGCTTTCAAATCTGTCAGTGAATTGGAAAGTTGGCTGAAAACTTGATTTGCGTTGAACCAAGTAAATCTAAAATTTTCCATCTTAGTCAATGATACTTTGTCCTTTAAGAAAAGGTGTTTAGATCATGAAACCTCATCTTTTTCTGCTTGGAACATCCTGTGTGTTGCTCACTTCTGGGTTTGTTTGGGGTTTTAATATTTAAACCATGTCAACTTCAAGTGATTGAGTGAAAAATGTGGAGAAAAACCTTACTATTTTTACGATTAAATATCTCAATTAACATAGCAGCTGAAATCTTCCGTTCACCGAAACTATTATCTGATTTTGAACCATGGATAGGTTCTGTTTGTATTTCAAAACACAAAATAAAATTTGCAGTGTATTTGGTATTGATTTCCTCCCCTTTCCCTGATCTAGCTGAAAGTGTTATGTGCTTATTTTTATTTGGACTTGCAGGTACGTGATTAGCTTTCTACAAACTGTGACTCAATCCAAGGTCAGCTCAGTTTTCAGGCTTGCTGGGACTCTCAGTGAACATTTAAGCCAATTTTCACTGTGACCACGTGGAGAGAGTTGCAGGTGAAGCTGGGCAGGAAGTTAGAGAATACCTCTTCTTCCAGACTTATTTACCGCTCAAGTACCTACCAACTTCAATAAGATGTAAATTCTTCTTTCTGTAACTATTTCTGAGGTGCATTGTGAGTTTTCACTTGAGAGAGAGGAGGAGTGTCCAGTGTAGTCACTAACGTGTTTTTTTGTGATAGTCACACGCAAAGAACACGATCACAGTGCAGTTTCCAGGTGCTTTCTAAGCTGGATGTGGGCCCTGGTTTCTGGGTTTCCTGCACCCAAAATTACATGTATTCCTTCTCTTAGATTGATTCAGTTTCATAGAATTAAATATAAATTCATTCAGAAAGGTCTGGCTTCTGACTGCACAGATCAGGCCCTTACTATGGAACACACATCGGAATGACCTGTTTTGAGTCCTTCCATCTGTTTGAGGTGTCTGGAAAAGAGCTTTCTTCCAGGGTGGAATGTCTAGGTGGTGACTGAGAGGGCAAGGATCTGGTGGAGGAAGGGCATGAATTATGTTTTCATACTAAAACCCCCAAAGTACAGCTGTGTACCAGCAATGCCTCTTGTCTTTAAATGTGAATGGGAGAAATATCTGTAAAATGATGGGGGAAGAGAGAAGAGCTGGAGATGGAGAGGCCAACAGCTGAGCACAGATGCCTCTGAACCGCTGCCCCGTGATGGGTCAGTCACCCCGAGGTGCAGAGCTGGCAGCACATGCAGAGAGACCCGAGCTGGGCTGGGCTTCAGTTTTTAATGCTCTTGGGTACAAGCAGCTCTCAAATGCTCTCCATACGGTGATCATCTGCTCCTTGTGCAAACCAGCTTTGCTGGCCAGGAATGAGCAGTGCCCATTGGTGCTACTGATGAACTTTTAGGCCAGGCAACATAGTTTTACTGCAGAGTGTTCTTAATAGTCTGGGTTTTTTTGAAATGCAAGATTTTTACCCTGTAAAGAAACAAGATCAGCTGTAGGAAGGCAAGTGCATGTATATATAAATAAAGAAACTTTTTTTTTGTTGTTCCCCAGAAAAGTATTAGCTGAAAATACTTTCCTCTGTTTCTTTATCTCTAGAGGCTGTTTTCTCATGAAATTTGAGGTTTCACAAACCTCCCAGTAGAATGAGACTTGGCAAAGAAATTCTCTTTTATTGTATCATCTTCTTGTAATGGGAAAAAGTGTGGTTGCCAGCAGACAATTTCTTGGTGTCATTTATTCTAATCAAAATGTTCTATCATTGGGCTGCTTTCACAAGTAGTCTCATTTGGCTCTCTTTCTCCTCTTGGAGTAATGACAGCATCCTTTCATTCCCAAATGACACCCAGAAGTCCCCTGCTATTGAGAGTCAGACAGCGGTGTGATGCCTGTGACTTTCACACAATCTGATAAGTATTCATAACTCTCAGGTTGTTTCTGCTTAGCTGGCGCCTATGAAAAGTGGCCACTTACAGCAGTGAACTGACAAAATGTCTCTGTAACTGGAATCCCACAGTCAGTGTCTGGGTGGGGGGAGGAAATAGCGAATGTTCTTGTCAAATGGTTGAACATGATCTCTACTTCTGGGCATGCCTCGTAAAACAGAAGTCATGCGGTGAAGGGGAAGAGAGCACTTTTGATGTATGTATTATCCCTCTCCTGCCATGGGGTGAGAAACGCTTGAGCCAGCCTGTCTGTTTATCCAGCTAAAAAGCAAATCAAGGTTACCCATAATTAGAGATGGTTGAAGAAGAGGGCGTTGAGATCTGAGTCTGGATTGCAGGCAAGCTGCAGTTCGTGTTTGAGCTGAATGATCTTGTCTGGCTTCAAGGGCACTGACATGGGAGGCAGGCAATTTTCAGGAGTATCTTGGCCTCGAATGGCAGAAACACACGGTGTGTTGTTTATAACTTCCTTATGAAGAGAAGAGAAATTTTTGACTTGGGGTTAGGCCCTGGTGTAAACTCTAGAGAATTTAATACTGCTGCCCTCCCTGTGAAACTCTTATTTAATATTCAGTGCCATGATATGTGAAATCCAAGGAGGCAATGAAGTGCTCTTTATGAAAAGGAGCAGACAGCTATGGCACCAACCCTGATCTTTTGTTACCTGTGGGAAGATCTCGTGGAAAAAAAATTATGTGGATTAATTGGAAGTCTGTTTTGTGCCACTGGCTCTCTTCATTCTCTGCTACTAGAAGATTTATGGGAAGTGTGGGAATGTTTCTACTCAATTCTCACCTCCCCAAAGAACTAGGATTTCATCAGTAAAAAAAGCAGATATAACGGCCTTTTTTATATGTGTGTGTATCAGATCTCTACTAGATTTCCAAAAATCTGGTGCTGGGATCATTAATTATGTCTGTGAGCTACCACCGTCACAGGAATAGGACAGCATATTTGTCATGAACGTGCTGTTTAGGTCTCGAGAGAAAAAGAGAAGAACATGAAGACTTCCTGCCTCTCCCTGCCTCCCTCCCCTGCCCCCCCTGCTGCAGTTATTTGAATGATTGCATCTTCACATCTAAATATGTGAGCATGGTCTTGGAATGCTAAAAGTGGATTCTTTTCAGGTTTATAGATTAATCTAACAAAGAGGGGTTAACAGTCAAATAGATTTGATGGTATCTATCTAATTGCCTTTTTACATAATTTATACTTTGCTAGCTATAAAAAGATGCTTTGGAAATGATTCGGAAAGTCCTTCAGGAATAGTCCCAATCTCTGCAGCCTTATTAAATGCATACAGGCATGTCTCCCAGTGAGAATCTCAAGCTGTGAAAGTCATTAGAATAATAAATTAAACTTCTGTGTATACAGGCATTTTAAACTTCAGGTATAAAATTCCTTATATGCCATGTTCTAGTTTTCAACTCAAGGGCTAAAGAAACGGGACTGTGGCAATGATTGGTGATCTTCTGCAACGGTTTACGTGCAGAACAAGTCCCTGGGCCATGCTGGCTCCTGAAACGTGCTGCACAACTTGAGATGTTAATGCTTGGAAAGGTTCTTTCCCTTTCTTGACTTCCAGGGCTGCTAAAATCTAATTAAGCTGTTTGAGACTATTTAATGGTGGAAACTACGCTGCTAATAACAGAGTGCATGTTGTTGCTATTTTGGATTGGTTCCTGTCAACACTTTCTATTAATATTTTAGTCAATATTATATTGTGAGATGGTCTCTTTGAATACATTGTGCAATCAGGATGACAAATGAACTTCATCAGCTTTTGCAACTGGAGCAACATGGCTTAGAGAAATAACTCCAAGAATCCAAAAATCCATCTTTCATGGAAAAATCTGTAAGAGTAGTGCCTGCACAAATTCACAGAGTCAACTCTGTACGAAAGACTAACATTGCCTTTTAACATCAATTTTTTTCTCCCCCAAACCATCTTGCTCACATTAAATTGCTTAATTTGATGAGTGTGTTTGCTGGGATGTTTCAAGGTATTTATCAGCCAGTTAGTGAAGTGGGCCAGAACCAAAGAATATACTTCATGTTCTGTCAAAAACTGTCTCTTGAACCCCTGGAATTACCTACTTGACCTGAAACATTTTACCTTTGGCCATTTTGCACTACTTAACGTGTGTCAGTGTACTCACCGATGCCATGCATGTGAGCAAGGAGGAGGAACACAAAATGTGTGAAGGAAAACAAGTACATGAGGAAGATAGCAGAAGAGTTGGAGAGAGGTTTGCAAGGGGACTGTAATCTTTATTTTCCAGTTAAAAATTTGGTATATACCTTGACAAATTGACGTCATAAATTTCGCTAAAGTTATTTTGACTTCACTAGAGAGAAAAAGGTATTTAGGCAAAAGTTGCAATTTTTTTTCCATTTCCTAAATTCTGAATTTTTTCAGAGTGGGAGAATTCAGTTAATGAAATTGGCTATTGTGAGTTGAAAGATGCTGCTTAAATGCTAGGGAGTAGAAACACTAGAGTTTCTTGTTTGATTGTGTGGGGCTTTTTTTAAATGTCTGGAGGTTATGATTATGGAGGATGCAGGATCCTCTGATTAGAATTTTCATTCTTAGTTGATACCTTAGGCTGTGATTGCCAAATCAAGTAGTTTAGTCAGAAAGTCTGGTGAACAAAAATTAGAAAGGGATACATTTCAACAGGAATCAAATTTGTCTTACTGGCTTCAACCATAGCCAGAATTATATTTTCATGTTGTAAGTGTGGCCTCTCACTGTGCTTGGGTTGGGAAACTTAATCAAGACCATTTTATTTTCTCCTATAGAAACTGCAGAAACCATTAGAAACAAATCTTTATGCAGGACAGTTTTAAGGGGGAAAAAATTGAAATACTTTCCAAATAACAACATTGAATCAAACTCTTGCTCATGCTGCCACAAAGTAGTCTGTGGCAACAGCTGCTGCTCAAACAGCTAAAAACACTGAACCATCTATTTCAATACAAATATAAATAGATCTAAAAATGCTTAGTCTGAACCTAGTTCAGAAACTAATCCAAAAAAAGTGTATTCTGGGAATTGGCTGTATTCAACAACTGGTCATTTTTAGCATTTCATCAGGCAATAGTCTGAAAGAAATATCTACTCTAAAAGTACTGAAGAACCTGGTCAATCACAGGCCAGGAGTGGACAGAACAAATGGTAACAAGTGGTAGAGTTTCCATCTACTTTGGTGGACTCTCAATTCATCACAGGGTGACTGCTTGCCCGGATTCCTGGGCTCATTTTGCCCTGGGTGAGCAATAGCAATCATGTCCTTATCCTGCATTTGTTTGCCCTGACATGGATCTTTCAGGATTTATATATGTAGCCTCTTCTCACATCTTCCTCAAATCTGGATGAAAACCACCCTCAGCGGCACTCTATTTTTCTTCCACAAAGTCCTAGGGAAACATCCCTCTTTTAGCATACCTTCTGAGGACTGTAGAGACCATTGTACATTGCCTGAATTTCAGATGGGTACAAGTCCAGCTCCTCAGGCTTTCCAAGGTGTAAGAGAAAATTCCTCCTCCTTTTTTCTCCCTGTTCCTGTGACGAGGACATGACGTATTTCTTAAAGAATGTTTATGGAATCTCCAATTAAGAATATACTCAAGTGTTTCCCATAATGGAAGTAATGGCTGTAATTGTAATGGCAGAAGAGAAACATCATCTCATCTCACATTGCTGCCCTGATTGTATCCTGGTGGTCTGACACAGAGCAAAGGAAGTATTTTTCCCAGACAAGCATTTCTTGAAAGACCTGTTTTCGTTATCCTCCTCCGAGGCAGCAGAATTACGTGGATTGCCAGTCCTGGAAAGGGAACTGAAATTCCAACTTGAATGGGCAGTTGTGAAGCCAAGGGATGATGCCCACATTGATGCTTGGCTCAAACCAAGCCCTGGACAGGAGGAAGGTGCCAGAAGCACTGCAGTGGCTTTAAGGGCTGTGCTAAGCGCCACTCCTCTCCTCAGGTGAAAGTCTTCACTCCCTGCTTGTCAGCTGCTCTGTTTGCAAGAAAGACAGAGAAGAGAAGATTTTCCCAAAGCTGTTTAACAGCATGAAATAATGTCTTCTCAAATGACTGGAACCACTCCTTAAACAAGAGAGAACCTGCAGGCGGAGGAAGTGCCCCTGCATTCCTTCTGTATTTCAACAAGAGGACAGAGACAGGCTTTTGACAGGTAGTAAGCAAAGTTTGATTAATTGACTTATCTATGGGAGATAGAAAGAACTGTAGCAGTCAGCACTCTGCTGGCTTACACCTCCCTAATATAGTTCTTTGCAGAACAGAGCAGTCAAATAATGACCACATTTCCCCCTGCATGCACACACTTTCTAATGAGTTTTTGCTGAGCTTGTAGTTCTGCTGGGGACATACTCTTGGTTTGATAATTGATGCATAGAGCCTAACCTTCCCTGGGACAGATATGCAAAAAAAGAAAAAAAGAAAAAAAAAGTGTTTTATGAGCAGGCTTAGTGTTTTCATCATATGTAGCATCCCTTCTGAATTGTAGCCTCTTTATTGCTACTATTAGGGTTGGGAGCTCTTTCCATATTTCTGTCTTTTGCTTGCCTTTAGTGCACAGTGTGTGAATTTTAGAATCCAGATTTTACATTTGGGTGACCTGAAAACTTAACTGCCATTTTCTTATGAGGTAAACCTAGCTCCTCTTCTCACGTGACTAACAGATGGATGCATCCACTATGTCATGTTAAAGGAATAATTAAAAGCTTAATTTACATGCAATATGAAACGTCCAGAAATAACTGCACTCTGTTTTGAGATGTGCTGTGATTTGTACCATAACTTTGGATAGTTTTGGTTTTCTAAAAATAATAAATGACCCTCCAAATAGCGGTTGGCCGGAGGCATGCGAGAAGCAATCCATAGTATATGGATTTGCTCAATGGCATTTAAAGGACCCTGATTAAAATTCAGCCCAGGCTGGAGCGATGAGAAGACTGTTTACTGAGGGCTGTTTGAAGTTGTGCATCGCGCTGCAGACAGACCAGAGGGATGCACAGATTGAAACGTTTTACCTTGCCTGTCTGGAGGCGGCTGGCAGGAGCCGATGGCACTCTCAGAGAGAGGTATCAACATTCTTGAGCGCTTTGACTGCTGCTGCTTATGAGGCTTAATTTTCATTGTTTTCAAGGCGGCACAAGCTCAGCATCAGAGATCACGGCAATAACAACAGTCTTGTTAGCTGGGTCTGTGGTTTTTTCTTGACTGCTACAGATGCTTTGTTTAGATATTTGATTTTAATGCAGTATGCATTTGGAAGTTTGCGCTGTAAAAAAGACATCACTTCTATTCCTTTTTTCCCTTAGCCTCATCCAAGTACATCTTCATGTGACTCTGAAGAAAGATGAATATATTATATTCTCTTATTTCTCTGTCTTCTGCTCTGACTAGAGTAAATTAGTACCATAGGCAAAAAACCCCAGCAAAAAATCCACCAGGCACTGTGTCTAACCTGTATTGTTTTCTATTGTGGGTTGCTTTGTTTTGTTTGGGATTTCTTTTTTCCTTTTCAAATAGAGAACTTGATTTAAAAATAAAAATAAAAACCCCAAACAATAATAAAACCACCAAAAAAATCTGAGTTGAGCATGGGATTAAAAGTATGGATGATTTCATTTTATTTTTTCCTTGGTCTGGCATTTGCCTAGGTTTCAAGGTAATTACTGTGAAAGGACTATTCTTACTCTGCTTCCATATGTATGCTTTGCCACAAGCTGTGTAACCTTGGGAAGGAGAGATGCAGGTGGTACAAAAGGGTTTAAAAAAAAGTAATTTTAAAAAGTTTGAAGAGTGGGGTTTCCCTTCTAGAATGAATCCTAAATAAAAGGAATGTAAATAAGGTACATCCTTCACTGTTAACACATGGAACATTTGCACTGTCTTCAAATTACTCTATGGAGTACTTACCCACTACTTTCTTTAAGTCCATGGGAATATCTACTTGGTATGTGGAACTGGTCAATAGAAATTATGAAAGTCAAACCATCATTAATAATTGAATGAAGTAGAATGCAAAGTGCCATGCTCTTCAGGGTAAAGAGATAGAGAAAAAAGAATTCTAGATAATAAAGGAAATATAAAAGGTGTTGATAAAGACTTTGAAACACCTGACTTTGTATTTTATCACTCAGGGTAATTCTGCTGGTCTCTCTCTGGTGCTGAGAGCTCTGTGGCTTCTGCTGGCTCCTGCTGTGGTGTGAAATGACAGTCTTGCTGCTGTGATCAGCTCAGATGCCTCTGCTGGAAGTTTTCTGAGTTTTCCTTTCTGCAGGCTGACAGACACTTCGACGTTTTGTCAGCATCCAGAGTGTGTTATCAGGCTCTGGTTTGGCTATTCAATTTTTGAGTGTGATGGGACAGGTCCTGTTTCTTTTGGGGTGTTCTTGTGTTGTTTCCTGTCTTAGATGGGTGTGTGTGCAGCTGAGTGAAGGAGCAGGGAAGCTGCACAAGTGTGGTTATGTTAATTAACAAATGATAAATCATTACGTGATACTGATTTCTTCGAGTATCTCCTCGAATTATGTCAGCACGCTAAGCTCAATTATAGAAAAGGGGTAGAAGTTGGTTTTAGAAAAGGTGGGGCTCTGAGAGCTTATTCAGCCTTTTTTGTCTGTTGTACCTGGATATAAGCAGGTATTCCCAACTACCGTGGTCCCATCTAAAGTTAATCACCATTCTTGGATCTACGCTATAGATAAAAATTTATCTGATGTATCAATACTTTCAGCTTCCCTGTTACAGGCCAGGGATTTTCAATAAACATCTAGGTGTATGCTGTGAAAAACAGCAATTCAGTAAAGTATGTGGGAAATGGATCACATTGAGATAAGTATCTAGGAAACTGGGAAAAGCAAGTAAAGCTTGGTCCCAGTTTTGAGAGAAGTCATTGGTATCAGTTTAAAACTCTTAATTGCTGCTTTTAAATGGTTATCAGTAGTTATTACCCATTTAGAAGAGTAGGGCTGCTAACATCTGAAATGGAGCAAAAAGTTGCAAGTAATTGAGCCTTGAGGGACTCCCTATCACGTAGGGAAGCATAGTTGATGTTCATATTGCAGTTTATGGGTGTGTGCCTGCAATGAATACACTTATGGTTAATTACGTTTTGGCTAACATTGGTTGAACTATAATCAAAACTCATCCAGAAGTACAAATGATCACAAAATGCAAGGGAGGAGCTGAGAGAGTTCCTGATGCTGCTCAGCTGGCGAGGAGCATCTGAGTTGCAGTCCTGTGAGCTTGTGAGAAACCAGTTTGAGGTATCCCTTTCCTGTGTAGTGCAGGAAGCTCCTAGGTAGAGGCTTATTTTTCAGTGATCGACTGCTGCAGCTCGTTTTGATAAATTTAGTGCAAGAAATTGGTACAAATGTGAGCAGAACAGGTTTAATGCTTTTCAAACAAGTTTGAGCATCCATTTCAAACAATATCTTAGAACTAAGTAAATTAACCAAAAAAGAGATCTGTATTACCCTGATGTCTGGAGGGAAGTAGAAACACATTTTTTTTTTGTTTTTATTTTCCCCTCAAGGAAGCAAAATTTAATGTGAATCTAATAGTTTCTTAGATACTGCCTAACATTTGAAGTATGCGCTGATAAAAAAATTTTCCTGTCTCAGTGGCAAGCTTTAACATTTTAATGAATTCAGTGGAACATCTGCAAAATGACAGTGGAGAACTACTGGACAAACAGTTTAATAAATGCTTTACCCAATGTATGTTAAGAGTTCAAAAAAAAGCAATGTTATTTGTGCTTGGGGTTAAGGGGGAGATGGACCAACAAGGAGATGTGGAGGAGATTAAGGGTAGCTGACAAGCAAGAGGAGAATAAGTAGTTTGTCTGAAAACTAAAGCACCTTCATATCCCGTGGTAGTAACTGTGCATTTAGCTTTGCACGGGTTGTGTGACCTCAGGTACTGAGGAACCATTTCCCAAAATGCTGTTGTGGACAATAGGGAGAACTGTGTCACTTGCCAGCTAATTAGGAAGCAGGAAAATCTCCTCCTCCCCCGATGCTCTATGAAGTCCTCAGCTGTACAATAGAAACACTTATGAATGGTGTTCACGATACCTTTGCATTGCAGTGCTCATGGTAGTGTCAGCTGCTTGATGCTAATAAGATAAACACAGAGAGCGTGTCTTCAGACCATATTACAAAATGAGAATTAGCTTTCTTTAAGGTCTTTGTTAGTTTTCAGGCAGGTGTGATTTTTAAGGTTTTTTAAGGTCTTTTAAGAACCCTCTGCTTCATTTTTAAACGTGTGCTGTCTAAACTTCTTTTTTACTACACAAAAAGAGTAAAACAAAAATAAACTTCAAAAAACTCGAAATGTCAGATTAGCATCCTTGCGTTCTTAATTTTGAGTGCCTCAGGTGCGAAGGCCAGTGAAGATTCACTCATTCTTCCTTGCCCAGTGTGTTTCACACTCCAGATCCCCAACACAGTTTTTTGGTGGAAAATCTTTCCCTTTTTGTTCCCTTGGCTCTCCATCCCCATGCCTTACATGAGAATCAATGG
The DNA here is from genome assembly GCA_013400735.1 of Pomatostomus ruficeps. Taxonomy (NCBI): domain Eukaryota; kingdom Metazoa; phylum Chordata; class Aves; order Passeriformes; family Timaliidae; genus Pomatostomus; species Pomatostomus ruficeps. The sequence goes on along the minus strand of VYZT01030592.1, from coordinate 114,257 downwards.
CGATGTCTCTCTCCAGGCAGTGAATGCAGCAGTGCCTTTGGACAGGTATCTTTCTCCGTTGTTGCGATTCATCCTTGCATAAGGTCATGATGCAGTTTTGACTGATCCTGTGAGTGGATGTTGGGTGCACAGCACTGCAAAGCTCCCAACAAAGCTCCAACGGGGGGTCTTGCAGGGTAGCTGCTGCTCCCCGTGAGCTGGTACTGCCTTTCCCTGCTGTGGATCAGTCTACCCATCTGTCATGTCAGTAGGAATCAAACAGCACCTATAATCTATTTGAAACACAGCATAACTCTGTTTCACAGAAAGGAAAACAATTTCAGGGGCAGTCTGAGTAGAGGACATGTAGAAGTATGCTCGTCGCATTCCCCTAGAAGGCTGGTAGTTAATCATGCATGCAACATCTGGCCTGCTAGGACACAATCTGTGTGTTGGATGTGGGCTGTAATTTCACTTCATAGGGCCTAATGCAACATGACTTACATCTCGGTGTGGGTGCTGCTAAGGTCTAGCTTAGTGTGTGGCTTTCAGTGGTGTTTGGAAGTCATGCTCGGCCTGAAGGGAGCAAAAATTTTCATAGCTCTTTGCTAGACCAATGTGTGCTAATCCTGTAAAAAGTGTCCTGCAGTGGAGCAGGGAATTAATCTGGGCACAGTATAAGAACTCTCTTAGAATGTACAATTTTAGGCACAGGAATATATTATCTTCTGCTCCAGTTTTCATACCTGTATAGATGTTCATTTTTGTCTCTGAGATCTTGTAAACTTTATCGAGATTGTTAAAGGCGTTGTGTGAAGAATGATTTGGTATTGAAGCTGTGCTTGCTGAGTACACGATCTGTGAGGTGAGAGAACAGCTGGATGAAGCTGATCAGTCCTGTTTGGCCTAAGTGGTCATTTACAGTATGGCTGACCCTTAACAAAGATACATTTAATTTTTTTTAAACAAGTGCTGTCTAAGAAATAGAAGAGGTAAATGATAAACCTTTGAATGTTCATCTCTTCTATGTGTGATTTTGAAATGGAGTTTTTGAGTCTCAGATCATCCAAAGCAGGGGCCCGTATGTTCCCAATGGCAAAGCTGATTTCACTGGGAGAGCTGGGAGAGCTCCTTCAGGCCCTACAGGGTAACTGCGTGGCAGAAGGATGTTCCTGTGTCTGTGACCTTAGTGCCACGATGGTCACGTAAATTGATCTGTAGAGGAGGATTCCTCTTTCTCTGTGGGCAGATTTTAAAAATCAATGCAAGTTAGGATTTAAATGCTCTCTGGTTCAGCACTTCAAATGTGATGTAGAGTGTTGGGACAGAGACTAACAGAGGCAGAAATGGGTAACAGCTTTTACAAAATCTCATATGGTCCTTAGCGAAGGACCTACTGCACCTAAGTTGTATCGGAAGTATGGGCGCAATAAAAACCTGCTCTGTTTACACTTTGGAAAAACCATCAGTTTTTCACAAGCCCTAGGATTTACAAAAGAGAGAGTTTGTTCAGGCATGATTTGATCTGGCACAATTTGGGGCACTGGGCAAAGCCCACACCCTCCAGTTGTTATCTTGTCTTGCCCAGAATTATTCACCTACCAGTCGCTGTTTGTTTTTATTGGGGAGAAGCTGTGTTCCATTGCAAGTTACTATGGTGTTGGTGCTACGGGAGACTCGGGCTCCATAATGGTCACTGCAAGGATGATGTGTGAAGGGCTGCTCCTGCCCCAGCCAAACTAAGCCCTAAAACAGGGCTACCAACTACTTCTTGCTGCTCCCAAGGCCACTTTGAGTGAGGCTTGTGCTCACATGTGTTGTCAGGAGGCTTCAGCACTATTAGCAAGAAAATAAAAGAATGGCTTTCTAGTTAGATCAAATTACCTTGTTCAGAGTAAATGAGGATTAAAAAAAAAGGAAAAGAAAAAAAAAAGGCTGTTTCCTCCTTGTTATGACAGGTCTGGCTGTCAAAGCCCATACTGTTGCAGTGCTGCCCTGCAAGGCAGTTGCAAACTCACCCGAGCTGTTTGGCTGCTTTGCTAACAAAATACGTGTGGTGAGTGTTGCAACACTTGCTCAGGTAAGTACCGCTTCAAACAGGCCAGCAGCCAGAGCAAGCTCAGCAGCCCCAGACATCTCACTGAAAAACCCCACTCCTTTCATTCTGTCTTTCAGCCGTAGTACTGGAGGGGTGCAGGCGGGGGTGAGGGAATAGAACTCTAGACAGCAGCGTATGGAATGCACAGCTGCACCTGTTTCTGAGTCTGGGGGCATCAGGAGGGCGACGGGCAGGGTGGGATTTGCTTCCCAGGTGAGGCCCCGAGTGCTTTGGCCACGAGAGCGGTGTTAGCGTTGCTGTGCTGGGCACCGAGGGCTGAGGGATGGTGTGGATGTGCTCGTGGACAGGGAGTGGGCCAGTAAGTGGAAGCGCATGGTGCTGGCTGGCATTGCTGCTCCCGTGTTTGTAGGGGGATAGAGTTTCTAAAGGATTAGATAACACGCCTGAGCTCCATGGCGTGCGGTTTCTAAACTGTGTTTACAGTTCAGGAGGTACTGTGAGTAGAGATGATTATGTCCTTTAAGTGCTGTTTTTGTTGCAGCTTCTGTGATAAAAGGAGGCTCTGGTGGAGACAGTTTTGCTGGCAGATATGTGTTCTCAGAGTGGTGGCTGTGCAAACTTCTGGGGGATGGGAGCAACCTACAGAGATACCTCAGCACTTCCCTTTAATAAAGGCACATCATTAAGCCATTTCCTGCACATCTGAGAGGCTGTTGGAAGAACAAGATGGTATTGAAATGAAATTAAAGAACTGCTTGATTTATTTATTTATTTTTAGAGTATTGTTTAATTTAATCTTTTTGGAGTATTATGGTTTCTGGGGAAAAATAATGTAATGAAGACAGCAGAATTACATTGATTCCCTGGTCTGAGTAACTAGAGGGAGAAATTCCAGTCTCTTCTTTGCTTTCCCCTTCTGAAAATATAAAATATGGGAGAGAGGACAAATTGTAAAATTGTTTGACCGTGTCAGCTATTAGTGTGACTGATGCAATCCCTGTTTGTTTGCTGATGTGTGTTCCCTACTATGTGTGTATATATATATATATATGTTGTATATATTACGTAGGCACAAATATACACGATCTATATAACATATACATTATATTCATATATAAAGCACCATAACACAACATAATGGAACTAAAACAGAGCAGGGGGGAACCTCCTGAACTCCCAGGCTAGTGATGAGTGTTGGGTACTGGGCAGCAGCACATGGGCCAAACAGCTCATACCGTTTCGATGGTAACGATGAAACAATTTAGATTTTGGTGATGTTTGGAATTGGAAGATCTTATTCACCAGCACAGAATTTCTCTCAGTGTGTGAAGAGCCCAAAATTCTTGCTGGAAAGATGCATAAAAATTATAACTTGGAAGATGCAGACGTAGCAATAGAGCTCAGAGTATTCAATGGAGTCCTTGCATGACCTTTATTCAGCAAGGAGGTGGTCTTGCAGCACTTTACTGCAATAGCTCTTTGCAGCATATTGCTCAATATCATAATGGCTGCAGAAGAGCCAAAACATCGTGCTCCTTCTGTCATCTTTAATATTTTTCCAGAGCTGTGAGCCAGCTGCATCTAGCTGACTTTTTTTTTTTTTTTTTTTTTTTTTTTTTTTTTTTTTGGTAAAGAAGCTGACAATCCCACTGAGTTCTGTAACAATGAGTTGTCCTCAGTTCGTTTGTATGCAAAAACTACAGAGCAAAGGCAAGTCATGTCTTTGTAAGTCACTACTGAGACAAGGATGAAATGACTATTTAGCATCCTAAGGATGTGAGAGGGATTTTTTTTATTGCTGGTCTTTGAACTGAAATGTTAAAAATATCTTTTTATATGTGAATATGGACATGGTATGTGCTGGATTTTTATCTGTCACACTGCATTTTGACACTTTCCTCCGAGAAGATGAACCTTTAAACATGTTTCAGCTAAGAAAAGGTATTATTTTTTTTCACATAAAAGCCTTACACGTTGAATAAATATTAATGCTTCATGTTCAAAACTCTGTGTTAAGTCTATGTTGTGCTCTGTTTACTATTTATATGTGTTTAACCTTCAAAATGTGGATATTTTTGAGGCTAATTGGTAAAATGCACGGCTAAGACGTATTTCCGGAAGTCAGAAGTAATGACTTTGGGCTCAATCCTCCCGTTCTTTGTCTCCCACATACTTGTTTGGATTACAAATCAGAGCAAACAGCTTTTTAAGTTATTGATCCCAAAGCAGCTCTGTGCTTTCGCTGGTATTGAGCCGAAAGGATGGGTCAGATTTAGCTTGACACCAGTGACAGCTTTCCATCAGAGGACTGGTTTTATTCCAGGTGCCAGATGGAGCAGACTAAAAGTTGCTGCAGTTTATACCTGGCTGGTGTCAGCCTGCTGCTGATGCTCAGGGTTTGCTGTGAGGCACCTGCACCGTCCGGCTGCAGGCAGTCATAACCAAGGGGGTGGTAACCTGTCCTAGCAATAAATGCCGCTTGGGAAAAGTGAGGAGGAAACCATTTTCAAAAATAATAAGAACTACCAGAATACATGCAGCAGTGAGAGGTTTGTCTTAACTTCCTGTCTTACATTACCGATGTCTCAGTGAATTTTGCATGAGAAAAATGGCCCAGTACATGATCATGTTAAATTGTGTCTGCACCTGCAGAGGGAAGACCATCATTACAGCAACACATCCCGTGCGATATGCAAAGAATTCCGCGAAACCAAATCTGTGTTCTTTACTGGTGCATTGAGTCGGCTGAATTAATCTCTAGAATTTCAAGTAGGACGTGTTTTAATTGAAAACAAATTCCTTGGCAAACACCAGCTTGCTGGTAGATATCTTCTAAAGGAGGTTTTCAGCATTCAATGTGTTTTCCCATAGTGTAGTGATTTAGTGTGTCAGGACCACCATTCAGTAAAAGGGTGGAGTAAATTTTGAGAAGTTTCTCGTATCTGTAATCTTTCTTGGGGGGAAAAGAAAGCGCTTTATTTTTATTGCTCTCCAGTTTGAATAATGTCAGCCACATTTGACAAATGGCACCAGTAAAACTCTGTGCTGAAAATCAAACATGAAAGATATGGAAATCTTGTTTATAGTTGTTCAATGGTTTATAATTATTGCTGACTTTTAAAATAGATTTATTGATGGGCTGTCTTTATGTCTTTCATCATGAAAAGTTATGGCAAATTCTTTATTTCTTTTACATTGCCTTCGGTAACCCAAGTAATATTGCTGATGATGACATACATGGTGAAAAAAGCCTTGCTGCTTTTCTGTTTCCTGGAATGGAAGAAAACATTGTTTTCTGAACTTGCAGTGAAACATTAGTTTCACAGACTCCACAAATGTGAAATGAGTGATCAGCTAATGAAGGAGGCTCCATTTTTCCCTATTCCTTTTTCCCGTTGGCCAAAAGAAGAGTATGGGATATGTGTAATTGTGGTTAACATGCTTTCAAAGCAGTTCCAGTATCTGAAATAGTGTGTAATGGTTAAAAAGCATAAAAGCATACCTGCCCATATGTGCAAGGTTTACACATACAAAGGATGACTTGGGAGAGGAATCTCAAGAAACAAAAGTTTAGTAAAAGCAGAAAAAGTGCTCGTTGTTGGGAGGACTGATCCAAAGATCCCTGTTTGAGTTGTAGTGAAATACCTATGTTTCCCAAGTTTTGTGTATTTTATCCTTGATGTGCTATAACTAAAATAAATAGAATGGAACATAATTTTGTGATGATACTTTAACATCTATTATATTGTATCCCCTGCTATATTATCCCTTTTTAAAAAATTAGTTTTGATAGTAATTTTCTTTCTACTGGAATTAGATGTAAAAACAAAAAAAAGAAGACAAGAAAGTGAAGATATACTCAATGGTTCAGAAATGTCATGATCTTGTTCCTGCTGTCAGTTGCCATGCTGTTGATGAATGCTGATAAAACCAATGTGATGGGGCCAAAAATGGATTTTAAGTCTTTCTAAATCAGTGAGTTTTTATTGCCTTTGCCTCAAAGAAAACTCCAACACCTGACCTCCCTTCCCTCCTTGCTAAAAGTACATTCTCTTCCTTTTTCCCCTTCTCCTTTTCTTTGCTTAGGGCTATGGTTACAGTAGTTAATTTTTAAAACAGGAAAATAGAGATTTAAATAGAATTAGAGAAAGACGCCTTTGTACTAGGTACTGTACAGTATAGTGTTTGAAAAGTCAGAAAATATGTTAGCAGAAAATGCCTAGACTGTAATTTAGATAACAACCCAGACAATGAGCTAGCTTGTTAATTGTAGAGGCTGGTGGAGACCTGCCAGTTAGAGAACTTGTCTTTTTGTATCCCCCTGTTCCTCAGAGCTCTCCTAGATGGTGAATGATAGGACATGAACTTCTTTAGTTTAGGCTTTGCTTCTTTTAACATTATTATTTTTCCCCCTTTATTTCTAAAACAGAAAAAAAAACCAACCCGTAAACCCATGCCCCCCTGAAAAAATCAAACCCAAAGCCAAACCCAAAGCAAACCCAAAAAAGTCCTTCTATCAGAAGAGCCGTTAGCCAAAGTTTTGTAAGAGTAAGTAATAATCAGCACTGTGAGGAAGCAGGCAGATTGGGTGGTCTGAAAAGCAGGGTAAACAGAGATCTGTGGCCTGAACAGTGGTGCTGCAGACATCACTGTAAGTGCTCTTTAGACCAAGTATGCAGTTTGCAAACAGCGAATCTTGCCAAATTACTCATCTGAAAACTGTTTCTGAAATAGCAGCCATGAGGTATGCAAAATTACATGCTAACAGCCACCAGACACTTTGCTTTTGCTTTTTTTTNGCCCCCCAACACTTTTGTTTTTTTTTTTTGTTTTTTTTTTTTTTTTTTTTGAGCTGCCTTAGAGTAACTGCAGTGATGGAGATGCAGTCTAGGAGTGTCTCTTCAATCCGCAGTTCCTGGGGGCAGTTTTCTGGGGGAAGATGAGCCAGGCAGCACTCCAACCCTTCCCACTGTATTTCTGAGGGCGCTGGATGGGAGATGAGCTAGCAGGCTGGTCCCAACCTACTGAGCATCACTAAAGCCTTAGTGCTCTTAGGTGGCGGATTTTGAGGAAAGGAGATACTGAACCTGATGCAGAGGTAACCAAAATTGCAATTTCTGAGGTCCCAGCAAAGAATTTTAGCACAACTTGTTCATGAACACCTGAGTAACCCTACTGCTCCTCTGCAAAACATTGAATGTGTGGTTAAAGTATTCTGTTATGGGAGGGGTGGTAAGAAAAGAGCAATAGGTCTGGTAGAGATGTGAGCTGCCTGCTTCATCTCTGAGGGGTTGATGGTTGCTTCCTGCTCACAGTTTAGGCTAGGATTTACTAAGGAATTTGAGGGAATTAAGCACGAGGATGTCACTGCATTTCAATGGAGTTTACGTGTCTGATGCTGCAAGGGCTGAGCTTATGCAGGATGACACTAGTCCCACTTCTGGTGTAATTTCCAACTGATGTAGTTAAACTGATGCAAAAGACTGTATGCGTAAGCCTAAGTCCACATTCTGCTGGCTTTATAACAGTTTGGTTTAAATTAATTAGGACAAAGATTTAAACTAAGGTAAAGGAAGTCACTCTTAAACTGAACCGTGAGTATATTTGATAAAAGACCTACACAGGCAGGCATACTGAAGGTGTATAGATATGGGTATGCTTTTCCTGGTCAAACTAGCCCAAATTGCCTCATTTTTCTTTGCCAGAACATTAGTTCCCTAAAAATCCTCTCTTTGGATATTTTCACAAGCTGTTAAATTATTTTGTAGTTTCCTTTAAAGATAGATAGAAGAAAATTTTCTCTTTCACCTGCTCTTTGACTTAAGAAGTCCAACCACTGTGCCTCTACAGTCTGTAAGATAATAGACAGGACAGCCACTCTTGTCTTTAGAGAAAACTCAACCATCAGAAGCGCTGGAGTTTCATGTGGTTGCATTTTATTCTCTTCTTGACTCTTTGTATTAACTCATCCTAAAGTTTGGTAACTTTTTAAAATTTATGCTTGTGGTTTCGGGAGGTGAGTGGGAAAGTCAGGATGTGTACGGCCCCAGTGCAGCACAGATTTTGGTGGGGAGTCTGGGGGGAGGGTGTGTGAGTGAGCTAGTGCCAGGCTGGCTACTTGTGGAATGAATTTATTTGAGAAGGGATTTCTTCAGCAGCTGGTGGTTTCCTCTTTTGACCTGTGCCACTTCCAAAGAGGGCTCAAGACGGTTTAGTGGTGATGAATTGGCAGACTTGTCACTAAGCTGTAAATCTTGAATCTGCCTTGCTGGGCTGAGGTGTGAACCCGAGATCTAGAGGAGGTCAGCATTTCAGACTGCTGCTGTGTATATAAAACTCTTAAACCTTCTTTAGTGAAGCAAGTACTGGTAATAATAATGATAATTTTTTTCACTTTTGCAGTCTGTGATAATCCAAAATTATTTGATGGATATCTGTCTTATCAAAGTAAATGCGATTGGGTTAAAAACCAACAAAAACTTCCGAAACCAAACCACCCCANAACTGCCGAAACCAAACCACCCAACCCCCTTTTCTCCCCCTCCCCCTGCCAAAACCAAGGAAAGGTCACCAAAGTCAAGCCCTGAATAATTTTTTCTGATATGACTTTAATTTTTTCTAGTTCCAGGACAGGTATAGAAGAAACAAAAAATCTCCCTTGTTTAAATGTCCCTTATGCTAGTGATATTTTTGAGTGTTATTCTGACATTTCCATTAGAAAGACAGGTTTCTACATAGGCTCTAGATTTTTAGACATTGGATATTGTTGGGCTGCATATTCTTGCTGCATATAAAATACTTGGGGTTTTTATACTCGATACTTTTTCAAATTGTCTAAGGAACTGCCTTCCTGGAATAATACAACCTTAAGTTAAATTAATTCAGCTCACTGTGAATGAGCTGCTGGATCTGTACATGCCATTGCAGAGCAACCAGCTCAGGTGCAAAAAGCAGTTTATCTCTACTATTGGGCTTAGCCTTACTTTGAGTGAGCTTTAGCCTTGCTTCTTCTGGTTCTGTTATACTGGCCTTCTTGCTGCTGGTCATCCTGGCTGTGCCTATAAAAGGTGAAATGACAAAGGGATGAAATGCTATATTGTGTTGGTTAACATGTTAAAAAATACCAAACTTATTTATTTTAAATGACCACAAGACTTTCACCTCATTTGTAGAAATCAAATTATTTACAGCTTCAGTAGATAACATACTTCTAGTAATATTGAACGTCTTAAAATCAAGTGATGTGAGAGTATTTACAACTCCCTGTCCTTAGCTACTGGGCAGATACATGCACGCTCCTGTGTAATTGAACTGAATGAGGAGTTTAAATTGAAATGCTGATTTGACACACCAAGAGTGAATCCTCTCTTCACAATAAAAGTCCAGCAGATTAAAATCAGCTGTGAGAAAGGGTTGCTCTCAGCAAGAGAGAAGATTGGAGAGAGTATCAACAGAATTTCGCCACAGAAGGCTTTGCTCACATGCAATCCCGTTATTTCAAGTACAATCTACTCCATCTAAAATTAGCATATGTAATTGAATAGTGCCAAAGGCTGAAATCATTTACACTTAAGCTCATAGCGTTTTTTGTAATGCTAAACAAACAGAGGTGTACACATTACCCAAGCAGAAACACCCTCTGGGCTTTCTCCCTCTCCATTCTCTCTAATTAAATGGACTTCAGAATTGGGCTTGAGATACTGTGATGACTGAAGATGCCCATCTGGAAATCCTGCAGCTTTTTAACACATAAAGTGGTGACCTCTGTCATAACCTAGATTTGCAGATAGCTGTTAGATAGCTCTTTTGTGCACTACTCTTGGTCCTGATTTTGAATAACCATGGAAGTGGTAGAACAGCGTTGCTGACAATTATAATGTTACTTCATAGAGCTTTTCTATCCAAAGGCCTCAGAAGTGCCTAAAATAAAGTTCGTGTTCTCATTTCGCTTAGAAGAAATGGAAGTCCCTAGTGACAGCTTAGTCAAAATCAGCCAGCTAATGACAAAATCAGAAATAGCACCAGGGTAGCTACACTCAAAAGTAGGACCTACCTTGGTCCCTCCTGTGTTCTCAGGATAGATAATCACTCACCATGAGCAGGAGGATCATAAACACATCTCAAACCTGCACACACTTTTTGCCAAAGATCTCTAAGTTTTTGTAGCATCACATATGGGTGTATTCACTCAGTGCTGAAGTATTATGGCTCAAGTGGGTGAAATCCTAAGCCTTTTTGGTGTCGTTTTTGTCAAAGGTGCTGTTTGACGCTTTCCGGGCTATGTTGTATACTGCTATGTGCAGAGTTTGGGTGCCAGAGTTGAATCTTTCCTCAGGGAAGCCTCTATTTGCGTGCTTAGTTTTTAATCTGATCTCTACTAAATGGTAAAGAATTAGTTTAAGCACTGGCAGACCCTCCATTGTGCATTATAGCAAGCTGAAAGGACCAAGTCTGGAGAAGAGGGCGAGGCAACAGAATTTCAGTGATTGTATGCAGGGGCTCTTTTTGCACAAGTTGCAGTTTAGCCCCACTGTTCAATCACAGCTTATTGTCTGGTAGATGAGTTATTCTAATGTGACTGAGAGCAGAATCTAGCCAGGAGGTTGTGGTGATTGCCAGGGAAATATGAAGTACGTGTGCTTTTCCCTGGAGTGCATGAGGGTTGCAGCAACTCAGCAGGTAATTCAGCCACCCTCAGGGCTTGACCTTGTATTGCACATCAAGCTATAAATTTTTGTTGTGAGTCCAATTTGAATTTTTTCACTCCTCTTCTTAATTTGTTAAGAAGCAGCCATGTGTGAGGTGCTAGGAGATATGGGCAAATATCTGGACTTAGGCCTGAGAAAACTTCGCCTTAGGTTTAGCTCTTGTACAGAGCTGCAGCAGCCGGGCTCCTGTACTTGCATGGGGCTCTAGTGGTGTTATTTTGGACTCTGTTTCGGGTGCAGGAATCTGCTTCACATGCTTCTCTTTGAGGGTTTGGGATCAAAATAGATCACTAATATAGACAGGCTCGAGGAGATTCCAACAACGTTTTGCTTTAAGAAAACAAAAAAAGAAACTAGCTAGTAATTGTCTGTACGGTGCTTTTGTTCTTCCATTTTGCAAGAAAAGTGCCTTGTTGCTTCAGCCCATTCCCAAAAGCAGGAACTTGCTGCCTCAGAACCAGCTTTCAGTGAGGCTTCCTTTTCTCTTCTTTTCTTTTTTCCTCCCCCCGGGAGTTAAAAATAGCAAGCAGTAAAAGTGATATTGTATACAAGGCTATTACACTTTTGTCTTGGCCTGCTTAATGTCCTTGACACATACCCATTTCACCCAGGGACAGCCACTATGCAAATTGGCTAAAAGCTCCATTAGGTTGTTCAAGGCTGGGGAAACCCATCTGTCAGTGTCTGTGACACAGCCGGGCTGGAGTCTCACGTGGGAATCTGTCCTTGAGATACCCAGGCAGCTGAGTTTCTTTTAGCCTCTAGTGTTCCCAGAATCAAAGGAAATTGTTGTACGCTCTTCTTCTTGCCGCTGCTTGTGTTTTTATCGTTCCGTTTCTACCTTGATCCCTATTTCAGAAAAGCACGGGCATAGACTGAGAATTAACAGGGAGAGATGTGTTTTACGTGTTTTTTCCCGGTTGCTTTGCCATAAGTGAACAATTATGCAGATTACTTGTGGAAAAATAGAACAGCTTTATAACCCTTTTCCATGTTTTCTTGTGTGATCTGCTGATGACACACATGAGGTGGGTATTTAAAAAAGTCTTGCTGGGGCTCAGCTGCAGCTGATATGTTCTCTGTAAGTGGACCAAAAGTGCACAATAACCTAACAAAATAGCAAAGAATGCACTCGTGAAAGGCTTTCGTTGTGAGGATTTAAATGTGGGGCCTGAGACTGAGAGTTGCCTCTGCAGAGACAGAGAAGCCCAGCTCCTGCACATAGGTTTGGGAGCGGGCTCGAGTCTTCTCTGCTTGGCATCCCCAGGGAAAAGCTCCTGGAGCAGCACTTACTGTACATCTGTTGAGGGAAGCCACTTGCTTTTTCTGCTGGGTGGAGGTGAGGTGGCAGAGCGGCAATTTTGCTGTTTTCTGCTTGCTTTCTGCCAAGGACTCCATTAAAACGCCCAACCAGCGAAGCACACCACCATGGGTGGTACAGAAGTAGCTGTTACCCTGAGAGTGCTCCAGTAATGAATGTTACAGTGTTTTGTAATATGAGACAGCGGCGGCAAAACAGATTTTCATCCCATTATAGCATGAAGACTGGGCGTACGACATCAAAAGTAGTGCCCTTCGAAGTGCGAAAGGTCTATACTGACGGGCCTCTCAAGCTCTTGATTATTTCCAGCTGGTGTCAAGCAAGAGCCCTGAACACAGAGTATCTGGCAGAATAGCTAGAGTACCTTCAATGCCCAGTGGTGTTCAGATGTATGAGATAATTATAGCCTTCTCCATAACAGATGCTCTGTTCTCCAGTTTGGCACTTGCTTTCTTCCGCATGCAAATAATTTCATCTACCTAAGCTGATGGCCATTTTGAAGATACAGTTTTTTTCCCACCAAACAGTAAGCCATTTGGTTTTCATGGAAACACTTACATAGCTACAAGAGTGGGATTTCCCTTTATCATCCTGTTGAGGAAGAAGAAAAGCACTTTTGATAGGTCTGTGTGGAGACTGATGACATGAAGAGTTAATGTGCTGGTATAACCAGGATCGGTATAAACTTCATCTTTCCAGCAATAGAAGTAGTTATTCAGCACTTCTCCTTCATATTGCCAAGTGCAACTTATTCCAATCGTGTCATATTCTGCATTCTGTGTTCCAAACCCAGTCACGTAACAAAAAGGCTTTAAGATTAGCATATTAGTTTAAATTTCAGACATACAATTTTAGTTCTCTCTCTTAGGCTCCCAGCACTTCTTTTTTTCCTCTCTGTGTCTTTGGAGGTAACACAGACCTCGCTGTAGCATGTAACTCCCACTAAAAATAAAATACCATGGTAAAAGAGATGATATATGGATTTTTCTAGAAGTTGGTTGTGGCTGGCTCTACACAACCTCTGTTCTTACAGTTGAGTATATTTTCGTGCTGCCCCAATTCTTTCAGTGCCTGTGTGAGTAGCTCAGATTTGCCAAGGGGAGCAGAGGGCTTGCAATCTTGCTCAAAGCCATTTCTGCGTTTATGTTTTTCTGGCTGTCTGGTCAGACTGCCACATCCTAATGGGAGCCAAAATGTAATTAAACATTGGTGAGTTGAACAGCTTGCTTTGAAAAGAGATGAACTCTGCTTCATGGGACATTTCATTAAAAAAATTCTAAAAATGATAATGCATACATATTTGGCCTTCCCTGTGCATAGGCAAAGTAGAAGATGAAGCAGTATTTTGCATACTTTTAAAGAAATTGGATGCCCAGAGCTGTTGGGAACAAAGAGCCTGCTTTGTCCTCACAAAAATTTTGGATTTAATACTGAAGTCCTGTTTGAGAAATGAATACTCCTTAGGGCAAACTCTTGCTGCAACTGGCCCTGTGTGCAAGAGGGACGAGAGTCTGCCATCAGGAATATCTTCTTTGGCAGAGGAGGAGGGAAGTGCAGAGCCTTTCTCACAGCAGGTCCAGGGCACAAGGGCCATTGCAAAGCATAAGCTGAAACACTTTGTAAATGACTGTAGAAAATTATGGGACTATATATAAAAAAAACCAAGCCAAACCAAAACCTGAGACTTGCTAAGTTTTTGTGGCCTATTTACAAGTGCCTGAGAAACAGATTTTAATTTTAGTCAATACTCACAAGCCCATCAGTGGAGCAGCACAGGGGGACACCGTTCTAAAATAGCTCTAGCAGATGCCACAATAATACAAGTTTTCCCTGCATCTCTCATTTATTTCTTGCTGTGTGTAGTTTCTTACTAAGTCTGTTCCCTTGATAAATGCAAAGATGTTCTTGCCATTGCATAGAATAGCTAAGTGCAATTGTCACAAACACTAACTGGCTTAACCTTCTTGTTGCATAGCTACTGCTGCCGTTAAATATTTCCTGGGCTAACAGAGATCTTTGAAATGAGTTTTAATGGGTTTTCTTTTCATATACACAGGCCATGGCTGTTAAACAATGGCAGCTTGAATAGAAGCTATTCTAATGATAACAGCAATAGTGTCAGTTATTTGGATAAACTGTCAGAGAGAGGCTCAGCCATCAGTGAATCACTGATGGGGAGCCTAGAAAATTGAGAAAATTAACCTGCTAACATGACCAACAGCCCAGATCTTCAGAAAGGGTAATTATCCTACTACCTCGCTTAGCGTGCAAGTGTTAATATTGGTACTAGATGTCAAGAGACCTTCTATCCTGCCAATTTTACCTTCTCTGAAGAAAGGGTCTCCCTTCATATCCTTGATGGCTTTCAATTCAAAATATGGCAAGCTGATACTGATTTGTGAGGCATCTTGGTAATCACTTCCCAGCCTTGTCACACAATTGGTATTATTTATTTTAAAATTTATCGATTGATACAAAGTGCCAACGCCACTGTCCACGTTCATTTCTGAGAGTTTCCGTTCCATCGCAAAGGGATAAATGTGAGGAAGGGATCAAGTGCTGCTGCAAGGCAGTGGCTTCTGCTGGGTGATGCTGCCCTGAGATCCTGAGGGTTTGCATCCCCTGCTTGGTGGGACTTCAGTGCTCTCCTGCCCAGCATCTGCCCCCTGCTTAACAACCTGGTCTGCCCTGGGGACTGTGGTGGTCCTTGCGTGTCGGCGCTGTCTCTCCTTGGTGGTGACTGGAGCACAGCCGAACCCTGGCCCATAACCTCGTGGGAGAGGTGTTTGTCTCTCCGCTTTGTGGGGTGGCAAAGGGAGCTGATCTCCTGCTGCCACCCTGCACCTCATAAATGCAACTAAGGCACTCTTGAGGCCATGGTAGAATACAAAAATTGCAGGCTTATGTTGGACAAAGCCTTGAGAATTCTTTCTACGTGGTGGTTTTTCTTTTTGGTAGGATTTTTTTTTTTTCCCTTTTGTTTTTCAAAAAAGCTGAGCTCATTTTAAAAATCTGTAAATAAGAATGATAGTCTGGGAACACAGGCAGCAAAAGTAAGCTAATTTGGGTGTTTGTTTGAGTATGATCAGCTACTGCTTATGAAGATGAAAGTGATTTGTCCTGTCCTGATTTCATTGATGAGTGTTGTATGTATATTCAAAAAAGCTCTGATCAATAATGAAATATTTCAAGAACCACTTGAAATTCCAAGTCATGAAACATCACCAGAAACAGCCGCAACATTTTTTTAGTACTTTTGTTCGTAGTTTTTAAGTGCAGTGAAAAAAACCTGGTGCCTGGACTATTGACAAAAAAGTTCTTAATCCCTTCGATTATCTGTGAGCATTTCTTCCTTAATATTCAGCCTTCTTTTTCTTTATTGTTCTGTTTGTAATGAATCTGGGCCTTATTTTTGTTGCCAGTAGTTTGATACATGGCTTGAGAGGAATCGATGGTGATGGCCTCATCTGCTCCTTAGCAATTGTATCAGGGGAGGGGATTTTGTGTGTGTTTGTTTTAAATTCCCTTTTATTGGCATAAACGATTTTATTAAACATCAAGGTCAGTTCACAAACTTGGGATGTTGGGTGAGAACTGCTAATCAAGAGGTCTGGTTTTTTAAAGATGTCTTTCAATTTGGACTCAAGTGTAAACTGACAGAAATATTATTGTGATCCAGTGAGTAGCTGATGCTATTTTAGCAAGTAGGCTGCTAGCCTGTGGAACTGCCCTCTGCCAGCGCATCTTCAAGTAAAATGCTGTGGCTAATTTTATAAAACTCAGAACATTTTAGGACCAAAATAAAGATGTTTGTAATTAGGGATACTAAAATAGAAGCAGTCAGATCACTGAGGATTAAAAAAAAAAATAAAAAAAAAATTAAAAACTATCCCAGTCTCTCCCTACCTCAGGTCTGCTGACATGGTTGTGGCTCCAGCACATCCTGGCTGCTGCCTTGGGAGTTTGTGGCCAAGGCAGACCCTTGCTTCAGGGAGAAGCTCTCCCTTTTCCTCAGCCACACGCACACCGTGCAGGGGGAAGAGTGCAAAAGGTGCTCGCCTGAGCTGTGCTCGAACGGAGGCAGCGAGGTGATGATAAGCTTTAGAAGCAGGTTGTCCGAGCTCTGTGGAAGTTGAATCACATCAGCTCTATGCCCTCCTGCTGTATGCTGTGTCATGTTATGTAACGCTGTGATATATGTCTGGGCTTTCGTGTATGTGCAAAGGACTAGTTCTGCTTTCCTTATGCAGGAGAAATGAAGGTCCTCAATGAGTTAAGAATTTGGCTACCCTTTCCTTTATGTCCAGACTGTGATGCAACTTCAGCAGATTTAATTCTACCGTTTGTTATGTTTGAATTTACAAATTGACTTCAATAAACCTAATTTTTTGTGGGTCCTGTGGACAAGGTTTTGAAAAAGAAGAGCTGTGGCTGCTTTGCATGGCTGTTAAAGGCCTGCATGGCACTGTTTAGGAAAAGCGGGGAAAAAAAGAGAAATACGACCTGGTCCTTTATCTTTCAAATCTGTCATCCAGCCTGCAATTAGCTTCACCAGGGTAGTGTAGGAGGGAGGGATGTGGCCTGTGGAGGAGTTTGGGATACTCCGGGGGAAATGTACAACAGTTGCCAATGCAATGGATCCACTGGAAGGTTGGTGTTTATCCATGCAGAACGGTGCAAGAATAAATAGGCATCCAATAACATGAGGGTGCCTAATAAAACAATTAGTCTGTAGCGCAGACATTAAGTAGTTTGATTCAGGCCAGAAATGGTTCCGAAGGAGCACATTTGGAGGTGGTTGTCTTTAACACTGTGCAGAAAGCAAATGACAATGCCAGTAAGAGATGACACATTATGAGAAGCTGCTTGGGTAAGTGTCCTTTACTGCAAAACTCTTCCAGAGATGAAAGTATTCCGACTCCACCTTTAGGAACATATTGTATTTCCCTATTTATGTTTGTTTCCTATCATGTGGTAAGGTGCAAGGGAAGGTGCTGCTGGCTAATTTTAGCCTTGCAGACTGTTGCTGCAGAAACTTGGCAGTTAACGCTTCGGGAGGGTGGCAGCGCTTTCAGGGAAAGCGGGCTACGCTGTGTCATCGTTCTCGATGGCACTCAGCGCAGGGAGCGGCGGGGGGAATATTTCAAACTCTTGTTTTCCTGGCTTGGGTTAATGTACTAATAGCTTCCTGCAGAAGAATTACTGAACGCTGTAGAAAACATTAATGAGAAAAGAAAAGCTCTTACTTCGGAGAATAAATGTGCGATATGGGGACTGAGAAAGGCAGGGAATGCATATATGTAACTTAATAGCCATCGCTGTATTTTCTCAGAGCTATGGTACTGAATTGCAGGGATCACTCTGCAGGTTGACTCTCACCTGTACTCACCCAGAGCCTGAACAGACCCTGTCTTTCCAGATGTTCTGAACCATCTTACTGCAGCGGGTGGTGTTCAGAAGGGGGAAGGGAAAGAAAGGCTAGAGGATGTCAGGAGAAGCCCTGAGTATACAGCCTGCAAAGGAACTTTTGAGTTGTGTCCTCCTTGCCAGACCAGTGGACTGACAAAGGACTGCTGGCTACAGAGGCTGTTCCAGATGTGTTACGAATAAGGTGAGGTCTCAAGATCTGAGATGGGAGCAGCCCCTGAGATGGGCTCTGTTTGGCAGCCAAAAGCTGTGGCATGGTCCTTCTCAGAGGTGCGATGCTGCTACATCTATTTCTTCCTCTGCAGCAGCATTTCATCTTCTGGAGGTGATAGGGTGGAGGAATTCTAATGGTAAATGGACCTTCATGAAATATATAATAGCCTGATAACAGGTTGTTTCTATTATTGAAAGACTTCTTGCCCAGCAAGAACTGCATTAGCCCAGGATTCACCAAAGGAAATTTAGTGGCAAGCCATTGCAAACAAAATATTAGGCATATGAGGGGTAACACAGATATTTAACACCAGTAGAGTTAAGAGTATCAATATATTTTTAGTTTAGGATTCCCTTTTTTTTTTAGGAGAAATCCCTGTGAAGAAACATTTTTTAATACAGACCGTTTGTTTTCAAAAGTGTGTTAAAAGCATCCAGTGCTTTTAATAATCTGACTCTGTATTTTGTCAAATGCATCACCGTGTTAACAGTGTTTCTGTTTACTTGCAAAAGATGTGATAGCAATCCCCCTGACTGTGTGGCTGCCACCTCCTCCTGTTTTTGAGGGTTGTCCACATAAGACATGGGATAAAATGTTTCACAGAAAATGTTCTCAGTGGAAGAAGGTGGAAAAAGAACTGCTGCAAATTTTTTCTTGTAAAACAAGAGTGGGAGCAAGCAGCATCAGTTACACTTTTTTGGTGGCAGATTTAAAATACAAAGATTGTTTTTTTCTTTAATATAAAATATAATTCTAGAACTGATTCCCATGAGGAGGTTTTTAGAGGACTAAAGAAAGTCTAATGGGTCAAATCACTGAAGATGTAGGATGATGATCTGCATACAGCATCTGGTTAGGAAGTTATGAAGTGAAAAGTGTTCTGGGGATATTTACTCTCTGCTGGCATTTCTCATGCCATTCTTCAGATGTTCTCACCTGTGATTAGCAATACCCAAATGTAAATCTCTCTGCTAGGTAGGCCTTTGTTCTCCCTAATGGGGTGTTTCTCACAGAAACTGAGTCTCAGCTCCCGTTATCACACTCTGCTAATTCTGTTACAGGAAGTTAAGATCATATAGTCAAAGAATCGGAAGTTAGGAAATACTGGAATTCCTCATGAGCCTAAATTTGGGTCCTATGTGAGTATTCATTTAAATACTTGATTGGATATGTTGTGCTTTCCACAGGACCCCAGCCTTTTCTGTATTTGGCGATAGTTTGGTTCATTGTAGCTAGGGCTCAGTCCTGCAGTTGTCCTCAGACACATCTGGGAGATTAGCAGTATTTGTGCTGCTGACGTTGTTTGTCAGGTTTTCTTGGACCAAATTCCCCAAAACTGAGGCTTAAGTTGTAGTTAGCACTTCAGATCTATTGTGTGTGACACTTTGTGTCTGCAATTGAGCCTAGATACTCTGGGTACCTGCACTGATTATACTGCCCGTTGGGACACATGCTTTGATATGACTGAGGGAGTCAGATTCCCTCCACCATTTTAAGAAGATTATTTAAAAAAAATATTATAGCTGTGGATGCATTTAATTTAAAATCTTACTCAGATGGAACTTTGATTCTCTGATGGCAACTGGTAGTGGCATTAATTGTGTAACTTTTAGTCTCAGAGATTTTAAAAGACCTGTCAGTTTATTTAATTTCAAATGACTGAGAATCAGACTGCCCTTAAATTAGTACTGCTTTTTCTTAGAGGGTGTTTCCTTAGTCTACACAGTAGATCTTCAAAGAAGCTGAGCAATAGGATTTTCAGTATTCCTAATTCCTTTAATCCAGGGATATTGCATTAATGTAAATACTACTGCTGTTGAAATCTGCGTGGAACATTGTTGTTTAATAATGACTTTAGCAAATGAACTAAACTTGAGGTCAAAGCATAGCAAAGGAATAAAGTTCAGATGTCTCAGTTTTAGTAAATCCTTTTTGTGCAGTTGAATTTCGTTATAGGATGTACCTGCACAAATCACTTAGTAGTCATTTGCTCTGTAAGTAAACTTGGAGGGTTTTTAGCATACATAATGCGTGAGGTGAAGGAGTTTGGTGCTGAGTAGTTCTTTCTTAAAGCACTGGACAGACTGATGATAATATTTTCAGGTAGCCCTTATCCCTGGCTGGCAGTTAACTGCCCCTCCTCGGTGTGAGCAGCAGTGCTGGCGAGGATGGGCTCCCTCCTGCTGTCCCGTGTGTTGTGACAGTGC
The DNA here is from genome assembly GCA_013400735.1 of Pomatostomus ruficeps. Classification (NCBI taxonomy): domain Eukaryota; kingdom Metazoa; phylum Chordata; class Aves; order Passeriformes; family Timaliidae; genus Pomatostomus; species Pomatostomus ruficeps. The sequence continues at coordinate 94,342 of VYZT01030592.1, read as the reverse complement.
TGCGTTGTAAGCCTTGCTGAAGCCAAGGTGAGAAACATCCACTGCTCTGCCCTGATCTGTGGAGCTGTTTATCCCAACACAGAAGGTGGGCAAGGTGGCCAAGGCTGGTTTGCCCTTGCTCATCCACGCTGGATGCCCTTGTCCCTCACCTGCTGAGACACAGCACCTGTGCAGCTTTTCCCTTTAGTTATGCTCGGCTGTGGCCAGCCTGGTGACCCCCAGATGCTGCCTCTTCTGAAGGCAGGTGTAAAGTTTGCTTTTTTCCCCAGACACCAGGACCATCCTGATGGCCTCCAGGTGCTGTGGCCTTTCACAGATAGGAGAGAGCAGCCTCTGCGTGACACCAGCCGGCTCCCTTGCAGTTTGTGTTCAGGAACCTCTCACTGGCTTCCTGGAGTAGTTTCTGACTTAATGCTCCTCTTCCTGGGCAGCACTTCTCCCAGCAGGCCCTACTACGAGGGGAGGACAGCCCAGAGGCCTGGGAGCTGACCTTGCCATGGAGACTGAAGCAAAGAAAGCACCAAGTGCATTCATCTGCCTTTGTCACTTGTCCCCTGCCCTATTGAGCAGTGGGCAAATCTTTTCTTTAGTCTTCCTTTTGCTGCCAACATGCCTGTCGACAAGCTGGGATTCCCAACCAATTTATCTTTTACAATAGTTGTAATAGTTGCTAGAAGTATTGTAGTTGCCACTCTTCCCCATTCTGGTTTGGTTTTTTTAATGTAAATTATTTTTTATTTTAGACTTGAACTGTTTTGGTTTTGTTTTTTTTTTTGCAAAACATTTTGTGCATATGAGCCTATGAAAGTGGTATTAAATGGTATTAAGACTTTAGAAAATTTACATGTATCTGATTTGAAATATAAACCTTATTGTTACATGTCATAATTCTTCAAGCTTCTATTCTAAAGCATGGTACAACATTTATTAAGAAAATGTATTAAGGAGATTTTCTTTCTTCCTTTGCTTATCCTGATTTAACATTTCAAATTACTTCAAATACATATTCTTTCCAGAGGAAAAAAAATTGCCGACTTAAAAAATAAATCATGCGTGAATGAAGAATATTAAAAGGTCAAAAAGCCAGAAAGCTAACAGAATAGATTGGAGGCAATGTTGCAGTGCATAAGGAAATTTAAGCTTTTGTTTATCAGGAAATATATCATTTGGATGAAAAACAGCAAATAGAGATGGTGGTTTGTTTCAGGAATTTAACATATGCACCCCATTACTCTGAATGCCTATTGCTTGCAACAGGAGTACCTCATTATTCCAATTAGTGGTGCTTTGGATTTTACGCAGAGGCGTAACGAAGCAGCTGTGTCCCCACATTGCAAAGCTCCTCAACTCTGAGCTCGGGAGTTCAGGTCCTTCATATTGTTACTTCACACGGTATGGAAAAAGCACATGGCACAGAGCCCAAAATGGTTGAGGCAAAGCATCTTCAGCTGAGTCTGTGTCTGTTAGCAAGACACTTGGCTCATCACGCCACAGCATTTAGCAGAAAATAGTGATGATTCTGGGGAACTGAGAAAAAGCAAGTTGTCACGCTGAAATAAAATTTCTGCACTATGAGACATTCTAAGCGTATCAGAAAAAAAGAGAGTAGGTTGCTTTTACCAAACTGAAAGTTAGTTTGGTGTGGATATTTTAACTGAGTCAACATTTCTGAGTGCGTGAGTCAAATGATATTTGAAACTTTGGACAAGCACAGTGGCACAATCTTTTGTTGAAGAAATGGGGAGAGACTGAGAATTTATACCAGAGTAAATTTGCATCTTTAAATTCCTCCCCACCCCGCTCTGAGAAGTGCTGAAAATCAGAGATAGGGGCAACATTGAAGCAAGAAGTAGGAATTAGATGGGAAAGGACTTGCTGAATAATACTGGATTGCTGTATTAAAAGTGATGGGTCTTTTGCATATCTAAGCAGCAGGTCAGGTGTATCTGTATTCAGATTCACTGATTTTGAAGCAAAATGGACATTCTGAAGTAATTTTTACCTTTCAAAAAAACTTCATAGTTTTTACTTGCCTACTAGGAAAAACATGCCAGAATCTCGCAATTTGCAAAGAAATAGCTGTCATCTTCCAATGACTCTGAGTAGTACAAAATTTCCATCCTTCAGTAGTCCTGTGGTCCCAGGAGCTCGAGTCATGACAACAAAGTGCGTGCTGGGCAGTAACTGCTGTGGCATCTACTTAGCCAGGTGGTCAAATACCCTACGAGTGAGCTGATCAATTAGGAGCTTTGCCTGTCTGCATTTGGTGTGAATATTGGGTGTGGCTTGAGAGTTTAGTGCTCAGGCTTCAATTCAGCCTAAGGTGCATAGGACTTCCTTGTGAGAGTATGAATGGAAACACAAATATGGCAATGTTTTGTTTCACAGATCCAAAAAGACAGCAGTGTTGGGGTTTTCTACTCACTCACAGCATGCTTAAGTAAGTTCATTCTCCAAGCCAATATAGTTTACAAAAAATTGCATTTTAAGGAAAAAAATAGAAATGTCTGTAGATAAATTGGGTGTAATTCTGAAAATTCCAAAGATAGGATAAATAAGTTCTCTATTTTTGCCTTTATTATTCAGTTTATTTAGTAAATTTTGCCTCAAGTGGATTTGATTGATGTCTGGAAGATATTTTAATTGTAAGTTATATTAGATGCTTGTTAAATCAAAGAAAATTGAACAGCTTTTCCCATACTACCTCCCAAGTCTGCCACATGAAATCTAAAAAATTGAGATTTGATAAGGCACCAGAATCTGCAGTAAAAAAGTGGAGCGTGCTTGTTCGTCTTCCTTAGCATATGATTTAAAGCCCATAGTTGACACTAGCTGAAAACGTGTTTAAATCCCAGATTGTTCCTGGCATATCTTGCTCATCTTCCCTTGTTCATAATGTTTTGTGTGCTCCTGGGATGGCAGTAATGTGATGCTCAAAGTTCCTCTCGACCTGAAGAAGGTCTGGAATTCACCTCCTTTCCAGGTTAAGGTTTGCAGAGTCCCATTCCTTCAGTCTTCCCATGGGCCCCAGCAGTTTCTGAGGTCATGAACAACGGTGACTTCATTATGAAGTTCTCTCTCTTACACGGACAACTGGTTTTAAGAATGTAGAGGAGTATCTAGAATGGGACAGAGAGGTTCTTAAAGTGGGGTTTCAGCCCCAGCTGCCTGTAGTGAGCCCTACGTGTGGCAACCCCAGCTTCCCTGCCTCCCTGAACCTTATTTTGGGACAGTATTCAGGGCTGTCAGAAGCATGACGGTGACCAGCACCACCTTAGCCAACTATGTCCATAGACTGACACCTTAATCCTAACCTATACTGTTGATTTCTTATCCCCACCTTATCAACTGACCCTTGGAAGGCTTTCCAGCTGTCCGATAAAAGATATTACACACGCTGGTCTCACAAGGTTGGTTGTCTTCCCCCTAAGCGAGGAATTTTGTATGAACTGTAATGATTTGTGTGGGCAGTTTCTTTAAAAGCTGTTTGCTGTCGTGAACATGCTGGATGAGTTTGCACTGGAAGCAAAAATGTGAGGTTTGTGATGGCTCATATCTTCTGTGGGCATCCTCTGGCACCCTGCCTGGGACCAAGAACACTGTGGCTCAAGGGGTCTCAAAGAAAACATGAACTCTGGCTATTGTGAAATGCCCAGAATTCTGTCCTGATGATGCCATGCTGCTGCGGAAAGGCAAAACCTTTCCCAAACTCTGCGTTCCATGGATTCTTTAGGCCACAGGATGGGAGGCATAACTCATCTTTATATACACTGGGTGGAGGAGGCAGAGCTTCCCCATACTCATCTACAAAAGATGGTTGTGGTAGCATGGGGAGAGGCTGAGGGACATTCCTGGGGAGCTCTGCCATCCCTGAATCCTCCATCCCAACAGTGCTAATGTCAACAGTGGCAGATCTCCTGCTTAATTCTTCTATGAGAAAGATAAACTGAGGAAACTTGGGTTGGATCTTGAAAAACCTTTTTTGGTTGGGCTTTCTTTCTGCAAAACGAAAGCACATCTGCTTCTGATCTCTGCTCGCCAGATTCTCCAGTGGAGAGGAAGGAGATGATATGGATGCTTGGTTTTGTTGGGTGCTGTAAGTTCAGGTTTATGTGGGGGGGCTTTGGTTGCAGCCAGGTTCTCGCACACCCAGGGCTGATGCCGGGGTGTGTGGGGACTGTGTGCAGAAAAGCAGCACGTGCCTCCTGCATCTCATTTCCAAGATGCTTTTAGTCTGCCACATGTAAACAAGTACCCAGAGAGCAAATTTAGTTTCTCAGAACCAAATACGTGTTTGTTTTTGCAAACATTTGCAAAGTTAAATATCAGCCTCTTGCTCTGCATTTTTATTCTTAACCTTCAAACGGACCGACAACTCACTGTAGCCCCCAAACTGGCTACATCGAAATGTAAACACAAGCAATAATTTCTTCTGGAATTTGTTATTTTTCTGCTCTGTTTTTTGGTTTTTGGTTTTTTTTAACCACAGAGTTGTTGTATCACAAGCAGTAATTGCTGTCATATTTTGATCTGGGCTCTAAAATATTCTTATTAGAGGAATTGCAATGCTTCGTTGTCCAGATTGCCCAGATTTAGTAGTTTTAAGATCTAGAGTCTGTTCACATTTAGTCTCAGTACATCAATAAAATATGAATGGATTGGATAATGAAGCAATAACACTAATTTATGTCAAAGGATATAGGCTATTGTTTACGAGTTTGCCAAAGTGGCAAAATACTTTATCTATGGAAAGAATTCTTCTTCTCCCTTGCGGAGAAATAAATAATGCCTCAGGAGTATTCTGTCATGGGAGCCTCCTGCCATGAAATCAATGGGAGGAGACAAGGCTGTGAAGGTTATTTTCCACTCTGGAAAATATTTATTTGGTGACACAGCTCTTATTGCTCATTTTTGGCTTTTTAATGCTAGGGACTAAATTCTGCCCTCCTGGCTGGATGTAAGAAGCCCTAAACTCAGAGAAGTTACCATATTTTAGACCCAAGCTACAGGTAGTCTATGGACAAACAGAAATGTTTTTATGAGGGATGAGTAGCTCTGTCTGTGGCGTAACAATGCGTGGGCAGGAGAGGGTGAAGAGCAGAAGTTGGCAGCTCAGCATCATCTATTACATCTGTTTAGTGACCAGACCCCAGGCAGGCAGCGATGCCCAGGGTATTCTCCATCTGCAAACAGCGCTTCTCATCTCTGTGCCATTCCCCTGTCTTGGGCTGGTTTCTGCCGGGGCCCATTCATCCTCAGGCGAGATGCTCTTCAGACTCTCCTAATGATATGTGCTCTTTATTATTTTGACTTCCTCACACTTCAACATAAGCTGCTTTACACCCAACCAATTTGCTTTTGAAATTTCCTGTTGCTAATGGTGGTAGGGCAGACTGTTTCAGTCTGTCTTACTGGAAATAGAAGATACTGTGAACAGTGAGAAGATTTGCAGGCTTCTAGTGTATGTCACCCTGACTAGGGAATGCTAAACTCTCAGTGCTCTTGAAGATAGCCAGAGGAGTGAATTGCTGGAGCTTTTTCTTTGCTTGATTGGTTGGTTTTAATTCAGAAAACTGTATAAAATGAGACCCACTTTGCAGGTAATGTTCAATAAAGAACTTCTTCCTCTTCCTGTGGATGTCTTGATTTCTTTGTATTATCTACTTGTAAATGTTTATAAAATGCTAAAATCTGCACAGTCATGATTTGGAAGATACATATTTTGAAACAGAGAAAATTGAGCCAAATTGTGCCTGTGCTTTTATTCTATAGGTCTCTAATGCTTTGAGCCAGGTTCAAGGGAATGGTAAGCCTCAGGAGTATTTAGCCTACTGATTTCAACAGCTTTGTCTGTGAAGCAAAGATCTCAAAGTAGTTTACTGATCCACCAAATCCGAATTTTAATCTGACTGTTGAATGACTACTGTATCTGTTGGAGGACTAGGTTGGGGCTTTTTTCATAATTTCCATTTTCCCCAAGAGACCTTTTTTTTTTCCTGTGTGAAACAAAAGGGTAAAAAAATACAACTACAACTTTTTCCCATGTACTAAAGATATCATTTGGAATAAAGTAAGTTCAATGCATATAAGAAACAAGATCACAATAGGCCTGTGAACACGTAATTGTAAGTTTGTTTTTAAATTAAAATATATTATTATGCGAAAACTAATTTGATTGGTATTTTATTATTTTGAATTATTTCATTCATTTTGTTTAGATACAGAATAGCAAAATCATTGTATGCAGAAATCATTTTTATCTGCAAAAGAATTAGGTTTAGCTCTAGTTATTAAGTTAGACTTTAATAATATTTTCCCCATCTTTAAGTAATATTGCAATCCTTAGTAGTGTCTTTCATCCTGTAATCACAGAGCATTATATATGCCTTAAGAAGGTAAGGAAGAATCATTACAGATTAGTAAACTGAGATGTAAGGAACTGAAATGACTTGCTTGGGGTAGCACAGTGATTTTGCAGTACAGAGAGCATAACCCAGCAGCTCTGGCTCACTGGGCTTCTTGTATCCAGCAAATCACTTTTAAAGGCCTTGGAAGGAATTCAGAGAAATCAAAATCCTCTTGAGGTGTGTTCTCGTTTTCTTGATTAAAAGAACTGTGAGGGAATAGACTTTGAACCTTATTGTCTGTGTTCATCTTCTGGGTTCACTCATGTTTTCACATGCCATTCCTTTACAAATTGAAAATGTTGCCAAAAGGTGAATTGGTGCTTCTCCAGAAACAGTCTAGGAAGCTTTGTTACTGTGCAGAGGGGTTAGAAAGCTCAGGGTCTTTTACAACTGTTTCTTTTCTCTTACATGTCTGGGGAAAGGCCTGACTGTGTAGGGAAGCATCCAAAAGAAGCTCTGTCTTCCAGACCTTCATTGGCCATGTGGGAGATGGGCAATAGTCATGGCTGGATTCTGCAAGAGCAGTGAATGCCCTACAACCTTGGGAAGAAAACGATAACTCAAGCTCCCTTGACTGCAGCCTTTCTAAAATACATGAAGTGTCTGTGTTGCCTGCTTCAATGTTCATCTTTTATTCACTTTTCTGTTCGACCTGTCTGTGGGTGAGAAATAAAGCTTACCTTCTGGTGCTGTTCCTCGCTGAGGAAGCAAACCAAAGGCAGGAGAGTCGCTGTGACTTTGATCTAATTCTTTTTCCTATATTTTCCTTACTACTTTGTTTTCTCTTCAGCTGTGATGATTGTCTTTTGCTTAATAGGAGATTTTTCTGTTCACTCAGCTCTAAAATCCCATCAACAGACAGAAAGTTGGTGGCATCCTCTTATCCTTCCTATAATTGGCCAGTAAGAACTCTCCAGCTCACAGAAATTACTCCTTCATACAGTAGGGCGTAGAGAGAACAGCATTTTCCTAATGTGAGCTGTAAAGTGGTATTTGCACAATTTATTTGTATTTACTTTGTCTTATTTTATTTTCCTCAATTGGGAGCGAAGGGAATTGCGTTGCAATTGAACACTTAGATGAATCTAGCAGCTGGAAAACACTCCATTCGGGATGAAATGGATAGTGTGCGTTCACAATTGCTTAAATGATGTATGTTCTAATGTAGGACTGTGTGTTGTGCTCACTTTTTCATATAAAATATGAACTATGATAGGAAAAGTCAGCATCTCGGTGTTAATAGGGAATCTTTCCAAGACCTCCCTTTCAAGTGGATAAAGGAGTACAAATCTGGGATAGCCAAAGGTGACTACAAACAAATTGGCTAGTCCATTAGCATAGCTGTCCAGCTGCATCCTAGGCTCTGAGGCCACTCCAAAACCACAAGCCCGACTGCCTCAGAAGCCTGCCAAGGAGCCAGCTGCTGCTAATAAAGCAGACTCTACAACTTGGTATCTGGGGCCTGTGATTCCCGTCCAAAAGGAATTGTGTGTGAAAAATATTTGAAATTTCTCTTCTTAAGGAGTGTTTTGCTTTGGAAAGAAAATACTTTAGTCTAAACTTGCGACTAGTAAAAACCTTCCTAGGAGTACTTGGTTGCCATGGAAAGATAAATACAGTTCTTGTATAAGAAGGTTGGATGTTGGAAGGAGGAACATTGTTCATTTAGCATCCAAGAGGCTTCTGGTTCAGGATTTCTGGGTATTTACTTAGACCAAGGTGTTCATTATTCAGGCTGAGCTGTGTGCAGTTCCATGGAGTTCCAGAGTTGAACTGTAAGTTTTAAGCACAAGGGTGAGTTCGTGAGAATGGATAAGAATTAGCCCATTAATTTCTCACTTTTAAATAATGAAAAAGGAGAAATTTCATTCATTTTTCAAAGATGAAAACAAATCCTATTAGCCATCCATGCTAAATTAATAAGCTGCTTGGAATGATCTACAAATTGGTTCATTCCCCACACACTCTCTACTGGATAATGAAGCATGAGAATTGAAAAATGAGTTGGTTGCATTGGTTACGTGAAAAATTAATGGCAAAACCAGCTCTGAATTCCAGCTCTCTTTTCAAGTGAAACATTTAGATTTTGGCTATTTTTTTTTTTTTTTTTTTTTAAACTTCAGGTCCTGTACTTGGTTGTGGTGGCAGAACCTCTTTTCCAGATTCCTACAGCTGGTGTTGGGGTGTTTTGAACCAGCCTTGACAGTGGTGCTCCTTCTGGATTTCGAGGCAGAGAAGTCTCAAGTGCTTTGCTCCCAGCCACGGAAGGGTCCAACACCAGAACAAGGCACAAATTTCCTGCTGTCGGGTGTGCAGGTGGCTCCCCAGGCAGTGCCCCACTTCGGCATCATCCAGGATCCTGTTCCAAGTGGTCCATTTGGGGATCATCATTAGGTTGCCAGTCATTTCTTTCACTCCAGTTATTACTTGGAGATTACCAAACCAGATCTTTTGCTCATTTAGAGGCAGAGCGCATACTTCTGCCATCAGTCATACACTCAGCAGCTCAGGAAACAAGAATTCGAAACATTCTTCTGACCTGAAGCTTTTAGTCTGGCAACCAGCCAGAAGATGTCATCAGCTTCAGTACAGGCAATTTTCTAATCTTTCTGCAGATGGTATTTTGGGGTATTGGATATGCATGGAAATCACTGTGGACTGCTGTGGCTGAGATATAGTAGTCAAGAGGGTTTGGAGAGTAGCAGTGTTTGCTGGGCTGAGAAGATCAGCATCCTCCAAAGTGGAGTGTGGCTGCCTCTCTGCCCACCCTTAACGCATCTCCGAGGATCCTGCTGTGAACCCAGGCGTTCATGTGTGCCTGTTGTCTGAGCAGCTCTTACCTCAGGGACAACCTGTTGGATGGCCTCATTCTCTGTGTATACCAAGGACTCTTCTTTTTCTTTTTTTTTTTTTTTTTAATAGCTGTGGCCTCAAAATTGGTGTAAATGTAATTCGTGTTCACTTCTACATCCCGTTTCAGCTGGCTGAGAGGGATAAAATGTCTTAAGCTTAAATTAGAATTAGGCCCCCAGTGTTTTCCTCCGTGTGAGGATAGAGATCTTATAATAGAATGAAAATTGCTCTTTGTATTTCAAAGGTAAATTTCCACTTATTTTTTTTCTTTTTCTTGCGTCTTAGGTTGGTGTGAGAATAGGACATTTACTCATTATCCCCTGCTAAGACATATATAATAATAACAATTAATAATTCGAGTACATAGCAGTTCATTGGCTTGAGGAAAGCTCTTTCACTGCTTTATGTCATTTATGTGCATTCAGTGTGCATGGTAATCTTGGAGGTGTAGGGTAAAGCAGTAAGAATGTAACCTCAACCTTTATTTTTCTATTTGTTTAACCTTAGCAATGCTCCAAATGTGCAAGATTACCATGGGATATTTCCTGAGCTCTCCCTATATTAAAGCCAAACGTGTTATACACGATCATACCTGCCTCTTCGATGGCCCTGCATTGCACAGAGATTTAAATTTGTTTTCAGGCAGGGTATTATAACATATAGATGTTGATGTGTTTAATACAGGTTCCTGTCGTCTGCAGCGTTACCCATGCGGGCTGTGGCCATGGCAGGGAGCTGATTTCCAAGATGTGTCCCCAGTGTTGGGGCTCAGTTGTGGTTCTTGCCTGTGCTGGTACTCAGGGCTGCTGCTTCAGCTCTATTTCTGGGAATGACATTGAAGCTGGAGTGGGTGGGGATTACCCAGTGATAAAATGTGTGTGCAGGGAAATATGATCTGTATGCATTAAGTGCTTTTGATTGTCAGCAAAAGTATCTGTGCAGAGACTTGGGGAAGGGAGCTCATTGCCCTTTCTCTTTTCCTGGAGATGAATGTCATTACCTGCTAGCACGGTGATCACACTGAAAAACAGTGTCTTTTCCTTTTAATGGCTCCTACTTGAGTCACATTACAACCAGGTGAGATTGCAGAGGAATTCTGACATCTTGATGCTGTGTTCCCTCTCTTCTGGTTTAAATGGGAGAAACTGGGAAGAAGGAAGGAAAAGGCCAGGAAGAAAGACATCGGTGCAAGTGTGGTGTTTCATTTCATTGAAACCTCTGAGCATCACCTGTCACTGATGCTTCCCTTATAGTCTCCAATTTCTTTTTCGTTTTTCCTTCTAAGTAAAGGGACTTTTTGGAAAGAGTTTAGACCCATCTACCAAGACTGGGATTTAGTGTGTGCATAATTATAAGCACTAAAGTAGAGCCACTGATATTAAAGGGGCAGCTGATTAACGTGATCAAATTTACTCACAGACTTCAATATTTTCTCTGTACAAGGCCTAAATGCAGAACAAGAATATTAGAAGTCACTAAAGTGTCATTGCTGCTATAATGAAAATTGCAGATGTTTTGCTTTTATTAGTCCATTAGCAGAGCATGGTTAACTTAGCATTGGTCCAACATTTACCTGCTGTTGTCACTACACATAAAGCTAGCAGAATGTGCTGATCAGGGAGGGAGAAATGGGATTTTCTCCCTCTCAACAGGCAGTTACATTCCTGGAGCTCTGACTCCAGTTCCCCTGGCTGCCCGTCTGGAGCTTGGTCGTCAGGAACCTCCAGTTCCTCCAAGTTCCTCTTTAGATCTCAGCTTTTCTGCACAGGTCACAGTGATGATAGGATGGTCTCCTCCTTCCAGCTGCTCCTGTGTTCTCCTGGCAAGCACTCTGTTCTGTGAGTAAATATTCCAGTAGTCAGGGAGCCAGGGATGGTTGCGAAAAACTCCCTGCTTTTGCCTCAGATCAGAGACGTTTAGGTAATTTTTCTAGCATGTGGGTGTCTTTTATCACAGCATGTATTTACCAGTGAGTTAGGGGAGAATACTGTTTTTCCCTGTGTGAATGCCTCTGTTCTTAAGCAATATTTCTCAGTTGCTGTATGTGGTTTGTGGTTGCTCAGAAGTGGGTACGATTTTGAGAGCAGAAGGTCTTGGCCTCATCGTCTTTTCCAAACCCTGTTTCTCTATTGCAAAAGACATCCGCAACAACAGAGTGTTTTCAGACTGCTTTGGAATTCTTTTTCCTCTCTCAGACTAGCCAACCCTCTGCCACCTGACTGTGCATGTACTGGGTGCTCCTCATGTTTAGAAAAGACTAACTAAGCTTCTGGCATCAGCTTCTGTACCTCTGGCTAGATACTCTTATTTGTGTTTTAGCGTGCTCTTAGAGCAGATTGTGTTTAACTTTTTTTTTTTTAATGCTAGTTACTCCTTGAGTATCTGTCATTTCAGAGCTTTGTTTTGTGATCTAGCTACTTTAATTCCAAATTAAAAAATATGGTAGAATAATGCATTTCATAGCAATGGCCGAACTCAAAATGTTGGCTGGTCCTCTATTGCATTTTGAAAGGCATTGATGGCTGGGAGTGAGCACAGGCGCCCTGGGAGTGGGCAGCTGGAAGTGGTCAGGGAGGGCAGGGCAAGCACAGCGTAGTTCTGGAGTTCCCTGGGTAAAGCACTTGCTTCTGCCATGCTTTTGCCTTTTCCAGTAACAGCCTTTTTTTGTTTTTGCTCTGTTTCCAGCAGTCCTATGCACCAGCTCCCCACCCCATGGCTCCTCCCAGCCCCAGCACAAACAGCAGCAACAACAGCAGCAACAACAGCAGCGGAGAGCAGTTGAGTAAAACCAACCTGTACATTCGAGGCCTTCCACCCGGCACCACCGACCAGGACCTTATCAAGCTGTGCCAGCCGTAAGTGCCCCTCAAATACTCGCTGTCTTTGTGGAGGAAGGCTGGCCTTCCTGCTCACACTTGTGTGGCCACAAAAAGGCATCAGAAGCCTCCTGCACACTTCAAGGTTAACTGTTATTCCTTTAGTCTGAAGGGCTAATTAATGCCTGCTAAAAACCTTCAGGTAATGAGTTTAGGGGAAGAGAGAGGTGAGGGCCTTCACTTGGACTCCTGTTTACTCTCATCTGGTTGATTTCTTGTGTTAAAAGGAGAATTTGCATGGCAGGAAAACCTCCCTAATGACAGATTTTATAGTTATAATGATCTGTGAATCACAACCCAGTGCACAACACAACACGGGTGTTCCTCCCTCAATCATTTATCACATTTTATGATTGCTGTGTCACACGTTGCTGGGCTCAAAGATTGAGAAAGTATGAAACCCACTGAAGGTGGCCTTGTAGCCATATAATTAACATCTAAATAACTACTGTTCCACTGAAAAAATGATCCTGTAGAAAGAGGCACCTTCTACCTCCCTGTTTATCTTGAGAGTCATATTTGCAGACGGTACTGATAAAGATTGCTTTTATTGTGTTTTATTGGTGTTGAAACCAAAGAGGCAGCATAAAGGAGCTCTTTGCTCCTCATGCATCATCAAAAGAACAACTTCCTAAAACGTTGCACTCTTCCACCCTTCTTCTCTTGACTGAATGTAGTGGGCAGTATGAAATGACAACCCGATTGGATTTCCAAAATCTTGATTATTATCGATGGCATGTGGGAGGGGAAAAATCCAGTTTGAGATTCCAGCCAGAGATCATCTCGATGGAATTTAACGTAATTTAGCATAACATTTTTTTGTGTTGAAATAAGAACAAGGAGAAATTTGAAAAATAAAAATCAGCGCTTGTTATGATGCAGAACTGCAGTGCTTTTGCTGTAGAATCATCTGTTCCAAAAGACAACATCATCTCTGTATTTTGTTGTCAAAAATCAGCCTTTCAAGTAGGTATCAATAAAGGAAATTTGGTAAAGTAAGGAACAATCTGGGGCTGATCTGCAGACCTGAATCCAAATGACTTTTGTTTTGAAGCTTGAAGTAGGAGTAACAATTTAATGGGTTTTTACAATTTTATGACAGTCTGACTTTCCTGATTTTGATCAAAAATCCTGAAAGACTTCCCTGAGTACACTTTATGTGGACAAGACTGTCCAGGACTGGAGCTAGCAGTCTTACTGAAGTGATATCCGGGCTTGAGTAAAATTACGTGAGCTTGAAACTCTTCCCTGTGACTTTCTGCTGTGAAAGCTTCTGTGGGTAGGACTGACTCACTGTTCACAGGAGAATAGTGTGCTGGTGACGTTTCATATTTCATGCAAGCTGAAATGTGAGTGTACCTATCTGACATTTGTACAAACTACATTCATTGACACTTTCCACATGTGACAGTCACAGATAATCCTGGTTCAAGGGCTAGATCCTCAGTAGGTATAAATTGACTCTTCTGCTGGTGTTCAAAAAGCTATTTTGCCATACATCTTCTTGCAGCCTGACCCTTCTCCAGCTCACATAAATGCTTCCAGCTGATCAGGACTGAACTAACTATTCCTAAAGGAGCCTGACAGCTTTGGTGCTTAGTGCTGCCATCGTGGTGTGAGCAGTGATACTTGAATCACGAAGTTCAGAGAGTGCGTCCCTACCCCTTGTCTGCGTACGGGAAGTGCACATCAAGTACCTGAGAGCTTCCTTTTAGCACTGTGGCAAAATTTTTAATGTGCTCCACTCAACTTAATCTGGTATAAGATTAGAGGGCTTTGTCTTGCTATCATGGGGTTCCTGTGTGAACAGATGCTCTTTAAGGAAAATGCTGACACTCGTTTTGCTGATTTTTCTGTACTTTGGCTGAATGTCAGTGAGGAGAAACCAGATAGTTCTTCTGAATTTTTTTTCCCAAAATTTAAAAGAATTTATCAAAGCACAAAAGACAGTATAGTGAAACTTGAACATTTGAAAATACAAGAATTTGTACTGGCAGCATGTAGATTTCAAGTAATATATTGCAAGATATTCTCTTTATCTTTGCAGGTGGTTACACAGTAGAGGTAGATAAAGGTCCAAAGCCTGTATCTTTTCATCTGCCCCCACCCCCAAAAAACCCCTTCAAATCCAACCCTCCTCCCCAAAAACCCCACTAAAACCAAACCCAACAATCTGCTGCTATATGAACAAGACAGATATTTCTGCTCTGAAAGGCTGTCCTCTGTAGAGCCCTCTTGTAGCTTACATGGGTGGGGCTTCACCAGGCATTAAAGGCTTCACGTCAACAGGTATTTACAAATGATCAAAAGGTGCTGGCTCTTCAGCTTCCTGCATAGCTTAATATTAGCATCATTTGCTACAAGATGTGAAGTGAAAACCTTAATTCCAATCCATAAAGCCTATTATCATTTTGTAGTACAGTATTTTTGGAGAGCTATGTCTGAGGGAGGTATTCACCAAAGCTGGCTGATGTCCAGCACACTGGTTCACACAGGCTGGCTGCCAGTGCCTAAAATGAGCCCTTCTGAACCCATTTCCTCTGCTCTAGCATGGGACAAGGCTGCTAGCAGTACAACTATCACTTCTAATGTCTCACATTTGCCAGGCTGAGGAATAATGTTCTAAACCCACAATATTTCTCTTTTAGAAGTATGGGGAATGCTGGAAACATTTATGGTTATGTATATTATCATATCCCATCTCATTTTCTGGTTTAGTCCCAGAAGAAGGCCACCCTCCAAGTCATATGTAAAGGTTTTCATTTAATTGCATTTGCCAGGTTAAGGAAGAGAAACCCTTTAATCAGAATTGTTTGATAAAGTACAGGGCTGTTTGGTGAATCCTGCCTGCTTTTGTGTCTTTCTGCTGTGTGTTTTTGTTGGTGTGCATTGCACACTAAACAGAAAACAGCAGACTGGAGTACCATTGATGCTTGAAGTGCAGAGTCCATTACACGGGATGTGAGACATTTCTGACAAATGTTCCGACACTATCAAACCTTTCATCAATTTGAGAGTAACCTTGTCACAGTAATCTGTCAAACTGTTCATATAACTAAAGGAAAACAAGTCATCATAGGCTGTACAGTAGCTGAGTAAATGAAAAAAAAAAAAAGTGTTACTGGAAGATTTTTCTTTTTGTGTGGTTCTGCTCCTCAGTAGTTGGTTTAACATGTGTCCAGCAGAGTTTCATCAAATTCGCTTTTGCAGCAGGGAGCTGTTAGGTTGCACTCTATCTTTTGGGGCTCTGGACAATAACTCTGCCAAAAGTCACATCAAAAAAGAGTAAGAGTGTTAAAGCAAGCAAGAATCTGCTGTTCTTTTGTGTATGTATCATCATCTGCATTTTAACAAACACTGAGTAAAGCAACTTCCAAAAATGGACCTTGGCCTCCCTTAGCCTTTTCTGAGGTTTGGAAAAAAAGAGGCTTTATACCTATCTGTGATTATATTGATCATCAGAACTTTTTAGTCTAAAATTTAAATATTTAGGTATTTCATAAAAATAATAGTAACTATCCCAGAATTGTCATTTATTTCTCGGAGGTACCCAGTCTCCGCTGGTGCAGTGGTATTACACCATTATATGTGTATCTTCCCAGTCAAAATATGATTTTCATCTAAAGGGAAGATAATCAGCCTTAAAATGTAACATTATAGACAGGAAAATGTGCATGATGTGTCACTGTACAAGCAAGATATAAATTACTATCTTTGAAATACTCATAATCTGACACTTTAATTTTCATGCATTGTCTTATACTTCACCCAAAAGAATTCCAAGATTCTCTTAAAAACATACACAGATGAATTAGTGCCTTATTATTATACTAGACACATCCAATTCTTCCAGCTGCATCCTGGTGAAGATAAGTTGAAGGAAATCTCACACACAGACTAAACATTTGAGCTTTATGATTTAAAAACATATTTAATTTAAACAACTCTGTTTCTCAAGATTTTGGTATTTAATGCTGTTACATTTTTGAACTGAAGAAGACTTAGTCTCAAAATTTTTTAAAAGATAAAATAAGCTTTCCAGAAGGGAAAGGAAATTTGGGAAAAGAGATATTTTATATCTCTTCCTTCCCCCCAAGTAATTTTGAAAAGCTGGCTTAAAAACGCCAGCATTTGACTGAAATCCAAGCCTTCTGCATTGCACAATTAAGACACTGACATGTATTCAAAAGATAATCCCTGTCCATCTTCTCTCAATCAACTTGACTTCTTTGTGTTCCAGGGTAAAACTAAAGGGCTTATTTAATTAATTAGCAATAACAGTAAGAATATCTAAACTTAAAGAGAGTAAGTCTGTATGCTGCTCAGGCTAACTTTTGAGGAAGATGAGGCAGAATTCTCCGAGGTTTTCCAGGTATGGGAAATCCCTGCTGCATAACGATTTCCATGAGTGTTGCTTTCTTTAAATAACTTCTAGATTGATACCTTTGAGCAGATTACTCAATGTTTTAGGACCATTTTGAGTTAGTGGGGTTTGTTGTTTTATTGGTTTTGGTTTTTTTTTTTATTTTCTCTCTTGTATGAAGGTATCCTCATTGACTCTTTGATAATTCATCAAGTGTGAGATTTTAGCCTCTCATTTAATTTTGAATGTCCTTGGTTTTGTTTTGTGGAATGTCTGAATAAACATTCAGGCTGTCACTGTTTAGATTCTACTAAAGGGTTAGTCCCAAGGCTAATGTAACTGAGGTTATCAATTGAAAAGTCACACATTAATTTACTTAAATTCTAGACTATTTTTGAAATGAACTGTGTGTATTCCTTTTGCTCTCACAGAAAAAGGCTGAGTTCATTGAGGTTTCTGAGGGGTTCAAGGTGCCTTTCAGGATAGGTTGTCTTGTTAATAGCTGCAACAAGTAGAACATTTCCATTAGACCGAGCCTTCCAGCAAGTTCGTGATGATCATTCCTGCCATGTGTCAAGGCAGCAAGAGTTACACATTCCTGACTATTTTTATTTTCCTTTTATTTTGTTTAAATAACAAGACCATATTATGTGAAAATGGATGAAATGAAGGTGTGGGGAAAGTAAATTCCCTTCCTTTCCTGTTTTTTACTGCATTAAAAAGTTAATTAAAAATAATTACTGTGAACTATAGATAAAATAAAGACTGAACAAAATACAATCACCATAGTGAGCTCAGAAACATAAAGACCAAATGAATCTCTGCAATAAATCTGTTGTTCCGCAGTGAAGTCAGACAAAATTTTTACCCAGTGTTAACTGATGTTCTCATCCCAGCCCTGGTGAAAACAAAACACAAACTGATTGAGACTTACAGACCTACAGAGTCTGTGTCTGGTCCTCAATTTTTAAGAAGCAGCCTTTGGAGTGGTAAAGGAATTCACTGCATTCTGTAAGATGCTGTATGTTAAAGCAATGTGCACTCTGTCTTGCATATTAATTCAAACAGAACCACAACCTTCATCTCTCCTGTAATTAATATCGGCTGACGCCGTTGCTCTGCGATAGAGCAGAGACTGAGAGGGCATGAAGATGAGAGCACTCATTCAGTGGGATTAGCTCATATAGGAACCATGTGGCATCACAGGGAATGGTTCCTGCTTAAAATCTTGGTGGATATTTTGCTTCAGCGTCTCCTGGTAATATGAGAACTGGGAATGGCTATGAAATCTGCTGAGGAGATCAGTCTTCATGGGAACTAAAGAAATGCTCACACTTGAGAGGAAAAAGAGAAAAAAAACAAAACTCCCCCACTCCCTTCCCTTGGATTTTCTTTGTTATTCCAAGTAAAATCAGGAAAGCAAAGTCCTAAGAAGGGTGTACTGCTGGAGCAAGCACAGCAAAGGCACCCCGCTGCACTTATGTGCTGATAGAAAGCAAGGAGGGAACTGTAAGAATACGTTCCTCTCATTTGTTAATGTTCGTGTCTCCAGACCAGAGAAAAACGCACTGATGGGTTAGATTGGAGAAATCTGTATTCTTCTCAAGTTCTTTATGTCATGGACTTTTCCTAAAGGAAGGGTGGGAAAGGGGAAGAAGGTTAATTCTTTTAAGTCAAAACACTTTTGATCAGGAGCCAAATGGTGAATGCTAAGGATGCATAAAGTAGGCATAAAAGCAGAGAAACCCGATGCTGTGGACATGATTTGTTATTTCTTGCATTGAAGCCATCTTCATAGTGATGATGCTTCTTAATGCTATGAGAAACATTGCGGGGTTGCTCTCTAGGTCTGAAATGATACAGGGCAGTGACCTTGTATTTCCCTTGAACAACATCTTGGTTTCTGCAATCAGTTGCTTTTCAGTTTTGTAGTGAGTTATATGAATATTATTTCTTTGCAGTGTGTAAATATCGGCATGGATACGTACAGGTTTTTTCTCCTTTACCTGATATCGTTTAAAAATTATTTGTACATTTATTCCCATTGAAATAATCCCCAGACGTCCTCCATTGTTAGAAACAAACATTAAAGCTGCCTCGGTAGGCAATGAACCAATCCTCCTCTTACCTTGCCTCTTTCATCAGGGAAAACAAAACTTTAGGTCAGCAAATGCCCACAGCACTACAGAGAGCTCCATCTGGGACGTGAACGTTCCCATTGTCAGGAAGAAAGGCAGAAAAATAATCTGCGTAAAGTAATAATTGAGCACCTGCACTCTTCTCTGTTTTGTATGTGCCTGTCTTTTCACTGGAGTGTGACAGTGTGTCAGTGAGAGTTTCTCATCTCCTTTCAAGTTGGATGAACCTGATTTAATGGAAGATACGGGAGGAGGCAGCATTTTCAGACACTGCTGCTGAAAATATTTCTTCTGATGAATTTTAATTAAAGTCCTTGTGGCATAAAAAAGAAAGAAAAAGAAAAAGAAAAAACAAACCCCAACCCTACAACTAAAAAGAGAACTCAGAAATACTGTGTCTTCTGTGTGGCAGTGTGAAGGGCATGACCATAAGAGCCGCTTGTTTTGCTTACTGTGCAGGAGGGCTGTTTAGATAGGAGGGCAACAGAGATAATGAGCTGCTTCTGACCTGTTCTGAGATGTGTGTGTTTCCAGTCTTTCCTTGTCCTCTTTCTTTCTCCACCTCTCCAGCACATTTTTTGTGCAGCCAATCAACCATGGCATCGCCATCCATCCACGAGGCTACTGATGCAGCCATTTGAGTCTGAAAATGCTCATGGCCAGAAGCTGCCCAAAGGACAGGCAGGCTCTCCACCACATAAATCTGTGGGAGATGTCTGTTTTTGTAATGTGGAAGTTGCTCTGTGAAAGGGCTTTCATAACCGTGGATCTCTGGATAGTCTGAATTTCCCAGCCCCTCAAGGTGTCTTGTAAAACTCTGATGTTTGGTTTCTGCATTCCAGTGAGGGGGTGGCAGATATGCTGTTGGTTTGATAAAGGTTGCTTCACTGCTGTCCTTTTAAATCATAGTGGTGCTTTGCTGGGGTGTTTTAGAGGCAATGAAAGTTCTGGTTATCTTTATTTCTTCTGTTTTGAAGCTTATCCATGTGTTTTAGATTTGTCTGCATTTTTGGTGTTTGTTCTCCTAAATTCCATGGTGTCAGGTTCAGTGTGTCTTTCTGATCTCATATCCTCTGAGAATTGATGGCAGCAGTGGGAGGGCAGAGCCAGTGGCTGTCTTACATGTGCAGAGAGCGGAGACGGAAGTTCTGTGACTGGCATGTGGTTTATACTCCTCAGGAGTCACCAGCTTTTGAGAGGAGATGGAGACACGCTGTTCATGTTCTGACATTTGTGTAGCAGAAATGTTTCTGTAACCTTTCTCTTGAAGATATGACGCAGATAATGTTCTGCTGTGTTTGAGAAATGCATTGTCCTAAAGCTTTGCTGAAAGGAAACAATACCAGCTATGCTTAACAACCCCCTTCCCAATCCAAGAATAACCTGGGCACTGCTTCCAGCTAATGGCAAAAAGCTCAGTGCATGCCTGCACTTTCTATGCAAGGGGAAGTGGCAGGCCAACGTTGGTGACAAAGCTATTGAATATTATCAGCACGAAAACAAAAATGTCATTGTGTGTTCAGCCGCTCGACTTTCTCATACCATTCCAAACAAGCATCGACAAGAGCTCTGTGCTATGCACCATGCAATGCCCTTCATTCCAAGTATTTGGTAACTTCCCAGAATTATGTGTGTGACAAGTGCTGCTGCTAGATTTGTGTTAAAAACTGCAAAGGCTTTAATTTTTTTAAAATATGTTCACTGGAGAAGGAATTTCTTAGAATCGTTGCAACTACGTCAGGGGTTTTTATATCTGCCTCGTTATGAACAGAGGCAGGAAAGGTGGAATGTTTTCAGCCTAATTTTTAAAAGATGTTGATGTGACAGAGATCCAAAAAGGATTTCTCTGTCTTGGACATGTATTTTCTGTGTCCCTATCATGAGCTCCAGGGAATGTGGAGAGCTCTGGATTCTGGTTCTCTTGGAAGGCACCTAGCCACAGCTCTGGGGGCAACCCTAAATAAAACAAGGAAGGCAATAACAATGTGGAATTACAGGACCTAGTCGGAAATAAGATTTCTGCCAACAGACACCCAAACCCATGGAAGCTTCATGGAAGCACAGCAGTCTGTTCAAATAGCAGTTATTGCAGGATCACAAGCATGTTATTGCTTCAGTGTAATACAGGTAATAAGTGAAGCATTTATGGCTATTGCTGCCCGGTGATCACATAAAAAAAAGAAAGCAGACATGCTTTCCTTACTTCAGCTTCCCAGTTCAGCATTTCCATATTCTCCTGGGGTTATAATCCAATTATGAAACTTCAATTATTTTCTGTAATTCATTGATTCAAGAAGAACATTAAATTTTTAGCTTCTTTATAGTAGGAAAGTAATAATTAAAAGGGATAAAATTATTCACAAAGTCATAGAATTTAAGATGCAGAAGAGACGAAGGGACGGTCTACCATAATTTTTTGGTCAATTCAGATCTTTAAATTTCCCTTATTGGCTTCTGGACTAAAACATTGCAATTTATTTTGATGTAAAGAACGTGTTCCAGAAAAGCATCCACTCTGGAACTGGAGATACGAAAACAACAGCAAACCCACCACTATTGCTAAGAGTTTGTTCCTGTTTACCATGTTCCCTGGTCAGAATTTCTAACCCACTTGCAAATCAAATTTCTGGTCTTAAGTTTTCACTGTTTGTTCCTAGTGTAATGAGATTAAGGATGTCTCTGATTCTCTCTCTCCATTCTTCTCCCAAATGCACTTATGCAATCACTTCTCAGATTCTTTTCTTTAATAATCCCAATAGATGGAGCAGTTTGAGTCTCTGATTGTAAGACAGTTTTCTCCAGCCTTTGGATAATTCATCAAGGACTGCAGGGATCATTTAAATGTTTTTAAAACTAATTATTTCATGTTTATGGACGTCTGTTATTATATTTAGTTTATGTATGTTCATGTGTGTCCTCAAGTGGATGAAATGTCATACTGGAACGTCTGTGTTCCTAAGCAGGAGAAATGACACTCAGAAGCTGCTGTCGTGTCTTAGCAGGAGTGTCAGGAGGTGCCACATGCGCTCTGTGGAGATCGCAGAACGCTGGCACTGGCATTATGTCAGAAGCAGAAGCTCATCTCTCAGCCTCTGAGGTTTTGATTACCTTTAATTGTTAAATCATGGGTCTATCTTCCTCGGCTGTGAGCAACAAAACCCTAGAATGAGAAAACTGCAGCACCCTTTAAGCTTTATTTTTAAAAGTAAGAAATTTGGATCTAAGCCATACCTAGCAATTTCTCTGCTCACCTTTAACATATCTTTTCTCGTCTGCTTTCCTTAAATCAACACCAAATTTAGAATTGCCAACTAAATGGACTATGGCTAGGAAGTTTTTTAATTACAATAATTTAATACAAATATTTCAGTATAAAATTTTTAAGTGTCTTAGGGACAAATGAAGTGCGTTATAACAAATGAATTCCTATCACATGTATGAATATACAGCCAGTCAAGGACCTGAAGGATTCATATAGGACAATCTCTTGACTCAGAATAAAACTAGTTCAAGTCAAGTGCATCTAGATGGAAAGGAAAACTGATACCTATAGTGGCACAAAATGGAAAATGACCAAGGCATTGGTGGGGTTTAAATGAAAGCAGGGCGCTCTACTCATGCCATGAATTTGGCCATTGCCTAACAGAAGAATTGGACTAAAGACACAACTGTTAGCAGGTCTTATGGGCATGGGAGACAGGTTGTAATGATGCCGCTGTTACAGGCTATCAGGAGTTGCAGTTGTTCCATCTCTGTTTTGGTAGAGTGGTAAGAAAAAACTCTCTCTGCTATAACATGGGATTTACAATTGTTAGCTCTTATTAGATTCCTGTGTTTGTTTGTTGGTTCTTACTGAACGCAGATATAGAGAAACAAGAATTTCTCTCAATCCCAAGACCACATTTCTTGTCCCTCCTGTGTCCCTACCATGCTGTTCCCGTGGGGCTGCTGTTAGTTCAGTGCTAGCAGCTGAATCTCCCACTGCTTCTGGTCAAGTATAGCTCTGCAGGCAGGGTTAGAGTGGCAGGAAGAGTAACGACCGTTCATTGCAACTGCTTGGATGATGTTCTCTGGCACTACAGTTCAGTGGGTAGTGGGTCAGCTACGTGGATTCGATGTACACTCCTCATTCTCCCTCATTCTTTTTCCCATTGCTCCTCATCCCCCCCTTTTCTTCTCTACTGCAATCCTCCTCTAAAGAGGGATGTGTCTGCAGAGTAGTCAGGCTCATAATTTGCTTAGTAGGTCCAGTTAGTAGTGCAAGGATATCGATGAGAAACTCATGTCAGATCTCCCTTTGGAGGCTGCTGTAGAGTTTTTACAGCTCAAGTACGTGTGGCATTTTAATCTCTCCACAAAGACTTCTGAAAGGGATTTTTAAAGCACAGTGCCACTAGTTAGTAGCTGTCACCAGTGTGTGAGGCGTGCTCTTGGTGGAGAGTTTAGCAGCCCTCTGTTGCACCTGGAGCTGAAAGGTCACTGAGTAAATACATCTCTGTCTTTGCAAGCTGCCAAGTCACGGCAGCATCATGTAGGACTCAGGATGTTGAGCCTGTGAGAGACATCTCTGCATCTCAGCAGATTTAGGCCTGGGGACCTTTTTTTTTGACCAGGGGACATGCTGTGACAGGCTGTCTGGTGGGGATGTCGAGGCAAGTTGGAGATGATGAGGGCTCGTGGGATGCAGGCTGTGTGCCAGCAGTGAAGTGCTTGTCCCCTCCTAACGAGGTAGCCCTCCAGTCCTGCCATCAGGAGGGCTGCAGCTGCTCTGCTTAGTGGTATTTAGTGACAGTATGAGCAGCACAGCATGCTCTCCTGTTACACAGGAATCCACTAATGCTGGCATCAGGAGGGGCGGGTAATTCAATCGCACCCACAAAAATGATATTAGTGTAGCATTAAAGAGCTGCGTAGACCAGCAAAAGACAGGAAATTATGGAGTTCAGGCTTGAAACTTTATCCTTAGCTCACCCATATTGTGTCGAGGTGTTTGGAAATTTCCACAGAGCTTGTGATTTCATGGGACCTGCGGTGGCGTGGATTGTCCTGTTTGTATGCAGAGGATTTCCTTGGTTAATATCAGCCAGCATTAGTGAGAGTTATATAAAGAAATCATGGCACAATGTACAAAGTTTGCTGGACAATGTGAGATGTAAATATGAATTTCTTGCCTTAGGTAGTTCCCGCACCCCATCTTTTCTGACATTCTGCATCAGGCATTTGACATTTTTCAGACCAAGCTGCAGTTTAGTAGCTAAGACCATCTTCCAGTTTCAGAACTAACTTTTAGAGTTGGTTTTGGTTTTTTTTTTCTGATCAATAGTCACTAAAAAGGTTTTCTTTTGTTTAAAATTTACCTTTTCACTTAAAGACACTTCTCCTGTTTTTTAATGTAAATTCACTGTAACCAAGCTGATTACTAAACAAAACCCGGCTGTATCTCCAGCTTTAGGCAATATTAATATTTTTCCTTCTTTTTGGACCTGCTGAAACTAGTAATGTAGCTTGTGACTTCTAGTCCTTCATTGTACCTACCTGTAGCAGCGGGGACAAGGGGAAGTTCTTGCAGGAATCCCATGGGTCAAGGAGGAGACAGGAAATCAGTTTAGCGTCTGTCCACAAGAAGTTTAGAGACAGCTTAAGCTGTTTTGTTAATACAATCATTTTGTTTTACCCGTTGGCATCAGAGTCACCAAAAGTTAAGGGGAGATTTGTCTCTCACTCCAAGGATGGGACTTCACTGCAGTCAGATATGAGAGTGCAGATCTCCCAGGGATGGTGAACCCAGCAGGTACACTGCCTGCAAAGCAGCTAAAAAGGCAAGAAGTGCAGCACCCAGGTATTTTCTCCCATCTTCAGGCAGGTTGTGCAGTCTGTGCTGAAATGCATTCAGCCAGATGCCTGTACCCAAGTAAAACCTATATGAGCCCAAGTAACAAATGATTAAGGTTTGTGCCCATGTGAGGGAAGAAGGGAACTACCTCCTCTGGGAGAGAGGAAACTACATAATGGTTGTTACCTGGGAGAGATTAAAAAAAAATTCAATCTAGTGCAGTGGAAGTAAAGAGTGACAGAAACCAGCAAGAATCACTTTATTCTCATAATAGCTCATTTGGGGATTTTGTATGGTGTTTTCTGGGGACGATGAACTCTCGGTATAGTTGAGCTCTGAGGCTGTTACGATTTTTCCCCGTGT
Organism: Pomatostomus ruficeps; assembly: GCA_013400735.1. NCBI lineage: Eukaryota > Metazoa > Chordata > Aves > Passeriformes > Timaliidae > Pomatostomus > Pomatostomus ruficeps. Next base: position 69,509 of record VYZT01030592.1, on the reverse strand, counting down.
GCTTTCTATGCTAAGGAGCTGGGGAGGAGTGCCACCGAGTCTGTCTGTCTCTGTGGTGAACAGGATGGTCATTAATGACCATGCATAGAACAGTAGGATGGCTGTATCCTAGGGGAAATCAATTTTCTGCAGAGAGCCAGGCTTGTAAAGAGTAGAAAATTTCCACTGAAGGGGAGGAGGGGAAAGGGAGACAAAATTGGCAGAGCTGGGATTAAAAAATACAAAAGCTTCAAAAGTAAGGGAAGACTCAAAAGCCTTTCTGTTCAAGGGGGCTTTTCCCCCCCTGTCAAAATTGAGCAGGTCTTGAACATACTAATCTTAGAGGTGGGAGAGAAAACAGCCTTTGGGAGAAGGTCGGGGATGGGGGACATGGGGAGGTTGGGGAGAACGCTGCCTTGGATTTGAACAAATGGTGAATCTTTTTTCTTTTTTAAAGTGCATTTTTCTTTTCATGGAGAACAAACATGCAGAACTGAGTGTGCACGTCACTTCCTGAAGGAGCCTCTGTTGCAGATGCTTCTGGGTTTTAGAGCCATGCCCTGAAACCTGGGGCCAGATTGAAGCCAGCTGAGGCAGTTCCAGGCTCTCCTGCAAAACTGGCATGACTGTGGTGTGGATGGGTCCTTGTGTTCCTCACCAGGTGCAGGTGCAGTTTGGAATTCAGACTAGGGCCCGAATTTTTCTGCCATTCTCAGCTCTTACGCTTTTGTTTCTCTTCTCTGAATCAGTTCCACTGCGACATTGAGTGTGTCTCTCAACTTTGGGTGAACCCCTGGCTATGAAAATTCTCCCCCATGCTGTAGTAGTTTGCTTCACACTCACTTCTGCAAATTTCCTTCTAACCCAACTTTGCTGTTCCCTTTGCAGAGCTGGAGAAAGTTTCTTCAAGCTCTGTTATGAGAGTAAAATTACAGCATCCTAGGGGGAAAAAAAAGCTATTTCACAGGGGAGATAAGGGAACTAAACTGTAACTGGTTTTAAATGTAGAGCTGGGATTAACAGCATTTTTAAGAGTATATTTGCTTAGACTTTTTAAAGTATGTTTGTGTGTTTGTGTATCTTAAAAATGTAAGCAGACATAAATCTTTGCATCTCAAACAAGAGGATGATTCTTTTCTGACTCTGCTCAATATTAAAGGCTAAACCAGAGATAAGATAACATACCATAAACATGGAAGCTTGAACAAAGAAACTGTTGTCCTGAGAATGTGGGAATCAAGGAGAAACTGAAGTCTGAACATGGGAAATTGTCTTACAAAATGGAATGTTACATGTACAGTAACATTTAACGGCTCTCAGAAATTGCAAAACAGGGCAAATCCGCAGGTTTTTCTCTTGACCCCTGTGGTCTCTGGAGCAAGCCCAAGTAGAGCCCAAAGGCATATGGGAAATGAGTAGCTAGAGCAGAGCTTTTCTTTTGCCTTGGCTTCTTATTCAAGACGTTGGTCTTTTGAGAACTTCCTTTCTTGAACAGCAGAAAGAGAAAGGGTCAGAAACTCCCAAGGTCTGAGTAAGCGGGAGGAAAGAGTGCAAATGCTGTTGATGAATAAGATGTTTCAAGAATGCTTAAATACATGGTCTGATACTGCACGTGCTAGGTTGATGCAAGCTGGCCATTGGGTACATTCAGGACTGTCCAGGATATGAATTCAGTTGTTCAGAGTTGTAAATATTTGTAGAATATTTGCCTGTTTCTTGTAGAATGTATCTTTGACTCCATGAAGAATGGCTGTGACCTTCACTGCTTCTGATGGGTTGTTCAAAAAGCAGGCAGCTTGCTGCTATAGGTGATCATTGTAAATTTTGTATTACTAATTTTTAAACCCAGCACCTTTGGCAGATTATATATATTGGAATATAATTTATCTGTATAGGATATAGTTGTTATTTATATGTGAGATGTAACTGAGGGGTGTCAGCACTGGGGCTTTTGATCTATCTTTAAATCCAGCTCTTATTATAAAGTGGGAAATAGATCACAAGCTGGATTTCTTCTTTGTTATATTTTCTTTCCCCTCAGGATTGTTTTCTGGGACCCAAACCATGCAACTGTCAAGCAGTGTTTTTACCCTAGCTGAGGTTGTTCACTAATATTTGATGAAGATGTAGCCCTTGGTGTTGCCATGCCTCAAAATTCTATTGCAAGGTTCGCAGTATTTGTTTCTTAAACCCTTAGTTCCTTAGGCATGTGATAAGGCAGAGAGCTCATCTTTCAATTCTTACAAAAATGTAGGTTTCTTTCCCTCCTGGCTGTAAATAGAAGCATGAAAATACAGCCTATCACAAAAGCTTGAAATATATAAGCAAAATAAAAGGACATAGGAAATTTATTTGTAATTTTTTAATAGCAAACTTGATTTCATAACCTTTTCTTGTGCATTAAAGAGCAGTTGACAGTGCTCTGCTCCTTGACCGGTTTCAGGAAGACATGCGGATTTATCCCAGTGAATCACTCTCTCAAAGTTCTCTCTCTCTCTCAAAGTATGCCCAATACTCAGAATGATGTCTCAGATTTTCCATGAGTATCTTTATATGGTTTGAGGATTGTATCTTATTTAATTAGTTTATTTGAAGATGCCTGAAGCCAGTAATATACAAAAGTCTTTTCTTGAGGGCTCCCAAGCAACTGAAGCTAATTTGCTTCCAAATTCAGCATTACTGGTCAGATTTCAAAATGGGCTCACAGTGTTTTTTTCAGTGAGTCTTTTGTTCCTGGGGTAAAAATTTTCAGCAGAAACATAAAATATTTAAATTCTCGTGCGTTTCTCTAGATCTGCTCATGGATATTTCAGAAAGGACGGGCTACAATGCATCTCTTCATTGCTTTCCATCTAGGGCTCTGCCTAGCAGGACCAACCAAGTATCCTTTTAAGGACAGAAGACTCTCTGGATAGAAAGAGTTTATTTCTTTAGTGAATCCCATGGCTTGTCTCGTCCCTTCCCGGTCCTTGTTGGCTGTTTTTGGGTACAAACTGAACCACAGCAGAGCACAGCAATTGCCAGTGTTGGCTTTTCTTCTGTAGAAGACTCATGGCCAAGGTGTCCAGTGAGAGCAGCTGGCACAAAGCCTGAGATTTTGATTAACTAAAATTTTGTTTGTCTTATGCTCAGAAGTGCTGACTGATGAGCAGAGAGCTACAGGACATGCTAATTATGCGGCACAACCTGCTCCCTTGATGTTCTCTTAAAGTAGAACTTCACCACTTATAGACATGAGGCAATTGCTCCATCAGTGTTGTAGGAATCTCTGTGTCCTCTGGACGGTCGTTCGGGACAAACTGAGATCTCTATGTTTGGGTTTTAGAACATGAGGTTTATTGCAGAAGGCGTGGGGAGAGAAAGGCTTACTTGGGGCTGCAAGGCGCAGCTCCAAGCAGGCCAGAGCAGAGAAGGAAGAGCGCAGAGTAGAAAGAGCAGTGCAGAATGCCAGAATGAGCATTTACAATACAATAAATCATCTTCTGTGTTGAATATTCTGATTTCCATTGACCAATCTAGAATAAGCTACAAATCTTACAACATTTGCTTACAGCCTGTAAGAATCATTGCATTAGCCTATGGCGTTACACTTTAAACTCCAAAAGTTGCCTTTTGGACCCTCTGATGGGTTTGCAGGGTCTTCTCTGACCCTTGGACCTGCGTGCAAGCTGAAGGCATTGTTCCATCAAGTAGGGATTACCTTCAGCCGGCTGTACCATTGTTCTCAAGTTGTTCAGTAACTGAGGTTGAGTAACTCAAAGCTTGTCTTCATTTCAATCTCACCTACAGTTTTTGCTAGGTAACCATATTTATACGTTTTCCCTATTCCAGCTTAAGTGTAAATTAGGGCAGCCCCTGGAGCCAGCAGAAGGGTACCACATTTCTGGAAAGCGAGAGTTTCATCCAAAGTGCAGCTTTTAATAAGCTCTCCGTCTCCAGAGATATTTATCCACCTGATACAGTGAGGCTAATATGTTCAAATGTGTCCATGTGTCTTTGGATAATAAAGAGTCAAGAATGATTTGTGCAATAGACAAAGACTCTAAATGAAATATCTTTTTAAACCTGTAGATGTGTTTTTGTATCCAATGACTCTTCATTTAATGCTGCATTCACTTGCAAGTTTTTAGTGGATTTGAAAAGCTACAAACAATTAGGACATGATTCATAAATTGTGTATCTATATTGCATGTGGGGCATCTTCACCTAGTTTGAATTTAGTTGTTGACACAGCTATCACTGGAGAAGGTTTTGGTGAATACCTGGAAGTTGTGGTGAGTTACCAGCCAGATCAGATTTGTCTTCTTGAAACTGAGGTAGTTCTAGGCCTTGCACTGAGGAAAGCAAAGCCCTGGCTGGCCGGAAACCTGCACTGGTATGTCCTGTGTAGATCTGTTTGCTGTGCTGGGGCTGTAGGATGGGCTTTCCACACAAAACAAGCCCATTAATTTATGAGCCTACAAACATCATTTAGCCTTGAGAAACGTTGTTCATCCTGTTTAAGTTCAACATGCCTGAAATTGTCCATGTGCATGAGTATTTAAAAATATCACGCTCAAATAGCTTATTGAATCTGTTTTCACACACTCTCCTGAGCCTGTCTTTATGTTAGAGTTGTACAAATAAATGGACTAAAAAATCCTTGCTTTTATAAATATACTTGATGGAATTAAAATTCAAAGGAACTCAAACCCAGAGGTATTCTGCCCCAGTTCTGGGTAAGCGTGTGAACTTTTGTCTGCATAATTGTGAAAATCCAAATCCAAGCTCTTGTTGTTTCTTGAAAATTTCAGGCAGAGAAAAATATGCTTCTCTGTGCCACTTTTGTCAAAGTTCAGCCTTTGGGAGATGAATACAACTGTGACATTCCAGCCCTGGAAATAAAAGGATTAAAATAAATATATTGAAGAAAAAGAATAATTTCTGTGATGTAGCTCCTGAATGATGTATTTTGCAATGTAAAAATCTGAAGAAACAGTTCCTCTGAAAACTGTATTGTTTCTAAAGACAACACAAGTACCTGGATTTTTCTAACTTGTAAATTATGAAATGGGAGCTCTGTGAGCTAAAGAAGTCTCACTCACATATTTGACTCAAGTGGCCTCTGTGTGAACCCTATAAAATGCTTTAGCTTTAAATTATCAGTTTGAGTTCACGGTCCCTGGTGGTAGCTGGAGTCCTTGGTTTTATCTATAATTCCTTTTCTTTTAAATTCCTCTTCTTTTTCTTGCCTATTATTAGAGAGGAAGCATCTGATTGAGGCATGTATATGCATATCTATATTTTACAATATGTTGCAGTTATGGAATTCTTTTAAGAGTAAATTGTTTTAGTGAAATGTCAGAAAATCTTCACAAACCGAATGCTCGGAGTTCCCTTGAATAATGAGGCTATTGTTAAGTGATTGAACACTTCAGAGATTAATATCATGGTATGCTGGCATGCTGGTTCGTACCAACTGTAATTTAACAATGAATCTCCCGTAAGTAAGCAAGACTGTGAATGGGAAATCGGATACAAGACAGCACAGCGTGCTAGAACACACAAAGTAAACAAATCCTACACCTAGGAATGAGATGGGGAGGGAGGTGTTATTTCCATCATATCTAAAATAATTGAATTGTTGGCTGGAGGAAATTCTTCAAGGTTGAAGAACTGCTTCCCTTTTTATTTCCAATGCCGATGAGCAACGTCTTTATAGTAGAAAAGGTTTGGACTTTTTATAAATCCACTGCCCTTTGGAAATTAGGGTATGCCTGGCATTATCACTTGTGACAGGCTACAGCAAACCACGTCTCATTCTGTGATGGGTTTCAGATCCCTAAACTGTCTTCCCAATAGTGCCTCCTATCATACAGAAAATTGAGGCACTGCTAAGTGTCTGAAGATAAAAGTTGCGCTTTATTTTTTAAGACATCTGAATTCTTGAAAATATGGAATAATTAGTAATTGAAGATTTAATGATGGCCCAGAAAAAGAACTGAACTGTACTGCTTGAAATCATAGTTATTAATTTGTGCATGCATTTCGTTTTCCATACTTAGTTTAGCAACTGTAGAATATTTTGCTAATTAATTATTAACACTGGTTATTTGTCACGGCAGAACTGTGAGGGAAAAACATAGCGTTCTATCAAAGTAAAAACATAAATGTCATCATTTTAATATGATATACAATAATGTAATCAATTTTTAAATAGTCTTAAATAGCTTCAATATTTAAGTATACAGATTTAATATGAACATAATACATAGCACTAATTAAGAATAAACAGCATTTCGAATAGAAACTGCAGCTAATAGCCAAGTGTCTTACTTGCAACAAGCTGAGGAAAAACACTGTAAAATGTCAGGCTGTTGTGGGGAGTGCCACATTAGTAAGTGGTGTTTTATTCCCTCTTGGGTAACAAGGGTGTGACAAATCTGCAGCCTTATTATAAACTCTGTGAATAGGGTTGGAGCTTGTACCTACTGAAGGCAACAAAAAAACTGCCTTGGATTTCTGCAAGTGTTGGATCAAACCACTCCATTTCATTTACGTGCTGACAAAAAATGCTTCTGATTTTGGCAAGGAAAGGAACAAGGCTACAGGAAAAGTTAACTGTGAACTACTAAAGTGATACACATCTTGCAGGTCTGAATGTTCAAGGTCTTACTATTTCAATAAATGTCGTGTCTGTTTAAATTTCTTTTACTTTACCTTCTGTTTAACCTGGTTTAATTTCCCAAGTACTTAAAACAATTGCAGTAAGTCGTCAAGCCTGTACACTTTCATATGGAACTGTTTTTCCAGAGGTGAAGGTTCATCTATTGTATAAGTATATAAATGCAGATTGGTTTGAATGTGAAGTTTGACTGACTCTTCCTTGGTAAATATATGTGTTTTCTTGTAAATACATTTCTAACTTGAATGTGAGACACATCTTTCATTTTAGCGAGGGTGAAAGCAAGACACACTCCTGGGCTTTAATAGCAGTAGATTTTCCCTTGGAAAGGAAAGCTAGCATTTTAACAGCAGAGGAATTTTTTTAGTTATAGGTGTTTCTTTACATGCCTGTTTTTTTACAGGATTATCTTTCTGAGGTTGTCGAAATTTTACAAGAAGCAAACTTCACTAAAACTACCAAGTTTTCCCTATTCTTAAATAAAACAGCACCAAAGGACCTAACGTAGCCTTTCAGGGCTGTATTAGAGCCCTGTCATTTGAGATAAATGATGCTTGCATCTTCTGAAGAGCGGGATTTCTGAATATGATCTGTAAATGCGCTGCTGAAGTAAATGGCATGATCCATAATCTGAAACAGCCTTTTAGGCTCTTTCTTCCTAACATGTAACTGTTCTTCAATAGAAGGGTAAGAGCTTGGATTTTATTTGTCTAAAGCAATAATAGTGTTTATAGACATTTTATATAACATAGTTATTTTATGGATTTTGTAGCTTTTTCACTCTCCTAGTTCTGAAAAATATATTTTCGGTGGATGTGGGATGGTGGTGACTAAGAGACCCATGTATGAGTGAAATCACTACACCCTTAGTAGTAAATACCTCTACCAGAAGATACCATTGAATATGTATATGTTGTTTTAGTGATTCATCAGCTTGCATTCTCTTGAAAATTCACTCTTTACACATGCTACAGTGTTCATTATGTCCGCTTAAAACCAGGCTTCTAACTGTGCTGTTAGGAACAGAAATAGGAGGTCTGAGTTTCAAAATTGCTCAGCTGCCCTTTCAAAATTTGGCGCTAATGACTCAAGATCCCTTCTGAAAGTCCAGGGCGGGTTTAGATGTACAAACAAAAGATTTAAGAGGTCACTCTCCCCTTTTTTGTGGTGTTTCTGAAACTCTTGGACAAGCTGTTAGTCTATACTGCTTTACTAACATCACAGAGTATTCTGAATTGGAAGAGACCCACTAGGATCATCAAAGTCACCCTTTGGGTGAAGAACCTTTACCTAAACCTCCCCTGGCAAAACTTCAGGCCATTCCTTTGGGTCCTGTCACTGGTCACCACAGAGGAGAGCTCAGTGTCTACCCCTTCTCTTCCTCATGAGGAAGTTGTAACTGCAGTGAGGTCTCCCCTCGGGCTCCTCTTCTCCAGGCTGAACAGACCAAGTGACCTCAGCCGCTCCTCACAGAGCTTTCACTCTAGACCCCTCACAATCTTCATAGCCCTCCTTTGGATACTCTCTGATAGCTTTATACCTTTCTTAGATTGTGGCACCCAAAACTGCCCCCAGCGCTCGAGGTGAGGCCGCCCCAGTGCAGAGCAGAGCAGGACAATCCCCTCCCTTGCCCGGCTGGCGATGCTGGGCCTGATGCCCCCCAGGACAGGCTTGGCCCTCCTGGCTGCCAGGGCACTGCTGACTCAGATTCAACTTTCTGTCATCCAGGCCCTCCAGGTCCCTTTCCACAGCGCTGCTCTCCAGCCTCTCATTCCCCAGTTGGTCTGCGCATCCAGGGTTGCCCTGTCCCAAGTGCAGAATCCGTCACTTTACCTTGGTAAACTTCCTACTATTGGTGATTGCACAGTCCTCTAATTTGTTGAGGTCTCTCTGCCCTTGAGGGAGCCAAGGCCCCTCCCAATTTTGTATCGTCTGTGAACTTGATATCCCTTCCAGTCCTGCGTCCAGGTCTTTAACGAAGGTGTTGAGAAGCACAGGGCCGAGGATGGAGCCAGTGGAATCCCACTAGTGACCATGCCCAGCCTAATGTCCCCCCATTCACTGTAATCCTTTGTGCTCATCCATCACATGACGTGTTAATCCAGCAGTGTGCTGGACATTGTGTCCAGCAGGATACTGTGAGAGACAGTGTCAAAGGTTTGTATTTTGCTCTGTGAAGGACTGATTTTTGTAAACACAACAGCCAGACCGAAGTAAGCAAAGAAGACGGAGCACCCAAATGTTAAACTCTTACAGAAGCATGGTCTTGTCAGTCCAGTACTCCATCAGTTCCTTGCAAGGAGCTCCTTCCGTTTGTTCCCTGAGCCATGCACTGATCTATGTGTGGTGGTCTGAGTGGCATGTGTTTTGTTGTTGTATTTTCGTGTGAATATAAGAATTTTGTCTTAACTTTTCAGGTTTTGTTTTTTTTTTTTTTTTTAATTAAAAGTAATGTACAGAGAAAGGGCAACAAAGCAACTCAGTCTTTGTTAAGGGACAGAATAGTAACGGGGAATAGAATAGTAATTTTTTCAGGGAAAAAATGCAAGCATTTAAAATGGCATGCAGTAGATGAAATGCCCAGAAATTATCATGCAAATATTAAAAAAAAAAAAAGTGAATTTCCCCTTTGTGTGTATTTGGATGTTGTAAGTTCATGTCACAGTGTATTATAAGAAAGATGTCTCTCCAAGAAATTCAACAGAATTCTTTCCGTACTTTAGGTCTTCATAATGTGGGCTTTCTTTATTTTCTCCCCAAATCCATGATTTGTCTAATAGAGTCTGCTTTAAACAAAATAAACCTGGTTATGCTATTTAGATATTAATTCACCAGAATGAAAGAGCCTCAGAGTTGCTTATCTAAATCCAATTACTGCTGGTCAAATTCATCCCAGTACAAAAGTTCCCAAGATAAAAGCATACATTACCTAAATGCCCAGAAATGCAGACTGTTTTCAGTTGGGTGGATTGTGCTCTGAGCAATGCTTGAGGCCTTGAGTGAACTCAAACGCTGGAGATATAATTATTAAGCTCTGAACTCGGAAATTACATGGTAACTCCGTTGGTTTAACTAAGCAAGGAAGAGTTCTGTACACCGGTTACTTGGGTTTCAATTCCAAGCTTCACTTTTTTTTGAAGTATACAAGCAGTCGGTGGAATTGGGTAAAAGCTGTATTTTGTACGTGCCTGTGCACTCGTTGCCTTGTAGAGGAGGATGGTGGCACATGTGCAGGACAGAGTTGGGTGAGTGGTGAGAGACTGATCCTGCCTGGTCCCACAGACACCTTGTGTTGCAGGATGAGCTCTGGCCAGCCTGAACAGTGGCTTGAAAGACAAAATATGATGTGCCTGTCCCAGAGGTTTTGTTTTGCATAATGACCTGGAAAAGTTGAAAAATTTGAGTGGCCCCCACCAGCCTGGCCTCCTAGGAAATCCATTCTTTGATGCAGCAACTTCTGGTCAGAGCTGTACCTCCAGCTTCCTCTCTTTGCATGTTGCCTGCCAGCAGTGGGGTGGGTGACACCTGGCTCCTCTGCCTTGAGCTAGTCCCCAGGTGAACCTCACTTGTCTCCTAATCCACTTGTCTGCTTACCTTCCCTGCACCCTGGCTTCCCACAGGCAGGGGGAGAAATGGCTCAAATTCTTCGTGTGCTTTGAGACAGCAAATTCCTCTCTGTTTGGGGTTTGCTGTGGTTAATGTTCATGCATCTTACAAGGGGTATCACAGCTGAATGGTTTCCTTCAGGAACTGTCTCCATTTTAACAGCAGTTATCAAATAACTTCCTGGAAATGATCGCGTTGAGCTTCATCTGCAGTGTAAGTGCTGATCGACCACCTGCCTGAAAGCTCTGAAGGTGATCTGCTTTGATGTCCATACATTAAGGGCTTATTTTGCATTGCTTGCATCTCTCCTGAGTCTGCTGAATAGTCTGAAATTGCGGGGTGCAATGGGATGGGGCTCTCAAGAGTGATTTGTGACATAGCTCTGTAGCCGGGACTGAACAGGGAGGTTTTTTATCTGCCCACAGCTCTGTGGGCTCTTCCCTTGGATCTGCCTTTTGTGTGCCATGGTGTGAATTCCTGCTGTTGGCGAGGGAAGAGTTTTTAAGTGACCTTTGTAATTTTAATAGTGTGTGTCATATGACTTCAACAATTTCACCGCATACTGATACAGACAAGAGAAAGTAAAATTGGCTATGTTTGTAAGAAGGTATTTCCACCCCCAATTTAATGTTTCCTTGGAATGTAAGGGTGGTTGGGCTGGGCCAGATAGGAATTTATTTCAGCAGCTGTGGACATGCCTGATGTTAAAACAGGGACAACATGCAATGGTGCTACCCCGGTATCCTCTCACAGTTTCTGGCGGTATGTGATTTCCAGGGCACAACTGTCTTTGCTTTTCATTATTAGGCAGACTTTCCCTCCTAGGAGCTGTCTGATAGCTTTTTGTAGTGATGTCTCTGTGGGGCATCAGTGTGGGCTGTGGCAATGAGTTCCCCAAGTAACTCTCCATTCTGGAACCTGCAGGTTTTAAACTTTATAATTTTCTGGGCAGTCCTCATATATTATGAAAAACAATGAAGACAACCAGTCACTATTTCACTGCATGAGTTCTTAATTAATGTGGTGAAGTCCTAGTGTGTGCAGTTGCTCCTGACATGGAAACTCTCTCAAAATCTGACCACCTGGTTTTAAATAAAAATTATTAAATAAAAAAGAATTAAAAGCACAATTGAATATAAACAATTAGAGGGATTTTTTAAAGCACTTGAACAATTTTGTTTGTGGTTACTGTGCATTTAGATAACACTTCAGGAAGAGTGTCTGGAAACCTTTCGAACAGCAGTTCCAGTTCAGATGCTCGATAGGCACATTCTTGAGGTAGCTATCTCTCCGATTAATTACGTCTATTTCCTTGGATAGTGTGATGCTGTAGGTTATCCTTAATGATACAGCCATTATGTTGAAGGGTTGGTAATAAGGCATCGAGGTGAACTCAGTTCTACAGTCATCCTTTTATGACCAGAATTTTTGATTCAGTATCTTTGAAGGAGTACTTCCATGAACTGTACTCAGGAGAAAATTAAATAGTGCTCACATTTTCTCACAACAAGCAGCCATACCCCTTTTATTTTTTTTACATTAATGATATCAGTAGTTTGTAGAACACAGGTGTACAAGCTGTTGAATTTGATAAGATTTTCCATTTAAATATAAGAAAAGAAAAGGTCAGCTCTGGTGATGTATTTTATCCTTATTTTTGTAAGCATTCCCATTGAAAAATACATATTTTTGTACTTCTGGGTGAATCAAATCATGATTAAAGGTAAAAAAACCAGAAAGCCAAACGGCTTTGGAGATGAGACATATCTTAATACCACTCTTCACACATGAGAGAAAGAAATATGACTGCATTTGTAGGAACAAAATACCTTCCCAATTTCATGCAGCACGCAAACTAACATTCTTCATCAGAACTGATGTTCTGATTACTGTCGAATAATTACTTGAAATATTTAGTAAAACAGTGTCCAAATTAATTCCAATTACTTTCTTGTGGTAGCACTCAGGGTTTATAGCAGCAGATTAAATTGCCGGCATATGGCTAATTGCCTATAACGGTGTTTGTTGTTGTGGTGCCTCTTACCACTGATGTCTGTTTTTGCAAACGTGAAGGTGTGCACGCAACTTTGAACGTGGGGGGGAGCGTTTCCTGAACTGAGCAGAATTCTGTGAGTAAAACCTCTCGTGGAACTAAGTGTTTGCAGGAGCGCAGTACATAGCAAATAGCTCTGTGAAATCTGCAATAAAAGCAGTGGAACCACAACCGCCTGTCTCTGCTGGCAAGAAATGTAAACTTTTAGCTCTCACGTGACTTGGATGGAACAACATATCAATTCATTAGGAGTGGCTGCACTGAAATGGAGGCTGGGCGTTAGTTTTTGTTGGCGGAAGTTTAGGTAGGGGTTGTGTTTTATTTGAGGTTGTTGTGGGTTAGCCGCTGATTTTTGTTGGATTCTTTTTCCATATATCTGTCAGAGGCCCATTGCTGTACAAGATAGGTGTGTTTTGGAATGTTTTTTCTTGTATTTGATATTAAATCTAAATAAATCAAATAAATGAAGATGCGCCACACAGGCCAAATTTCCTGGTGGGTAGGTTGACCCACTGAACAGCCATAAATCACTGAACTGAATTTGACTTTGCCTTCTTAAGACATGTGCTCTAATATCTGAGAGGCCAAAGTCAACTTCATTTACTACCATGAAGAATTATAAAATTAAGTGGAACATGAGTGAGTATAAAGGCCCCAATTCTGGAAACACCTGAGGTTAGAAAAGCATGTGATCTCATGGTTAACATTAAATCTGCTATGTATTTGGTTGGAGCGGAGCCAGCTATGGCAAAATAAATCCTCAACTGCTTGCCCATGTACCCATCATAGTGCAGTGAACAATGGATTACGCCTGCCTTCAGAGCCTTGTTAATGCCCTTAGGTCAGTTTTTCCTCCTGCCCCCGACTGGTTTCAGACTGAAACAAAATGAAGCAAAACACGCTTCTCCTCCCCAAATGGAAGTCAAATAGAAACAAATGCTTTTGCGGGTTCTTAGGGAAAGGAAAACCAGTGAAGAGGAAACTCTCACTTTGCATCACTCACGAAAGCAGAGTAAAGAGAGAGGGAGAGACAGCGCCCTTTGTCTTAAGCTGAGTGGCTACATGTCACTCACAGTATGGAAACTCCAGCTGAGAACTTTCTGTCAGGCACAAAATTGCCTCAAATTGTTGCTGTTGTCAAAGAGTATGTTTAGGCAGGCCATTCCCAGTCTTTCCCATTGGTACTAGTCCCCTTCATGACGTATTTAAGTGTTTTCTGGGTCCCAGACTGAAATCCAAGTTTTTACACTCTGAGTTGTGGTACCATTCCCTCTTTGTCTCCCATATTTTTTTTTTTCAGGTGTGTGTGTCTTTTAAATTTTTTTTTCCTGGTTTGTTGAGCATGTTTACAGGCCCCTAGGACCGAGAAGTGTGTGGCCTTGAACATGTGGTACAGTGCTCTAGCTGCCGCTAGAGTTCCTGAGTTCTTTTCTCTATAGTGGGAGACATGGATTTCCTCCTGAGGCAGAGAAGGGAATAGCATCAAGCTTTCCCTGGTTTCTGGATTTCACCAGATTTATATTGCTGTTAATAAAGATTAACCAAATAAGCATTTGTCTACCCTACATTTCAGTGGTTTATAGTTGATGCTGGTTATTTTCCATGGGTGTTGCTTTGTCATTAGGTGATAAAATTTTATTAAATCTTTTGTAGTAATATGTCCCTTGCAGATGTAGAAACTTGGGTTTCATGGAAAAGTCTTCCAAGTGAAAGCCCAGTACCTCAGAGTAACAATAATGCTTTTTAAAAAAATGTGGAAAAGGGCATTTTAAAGGAAGTTCTCTTCAGTGAAGATCAAGAGGTATCAGTGATTTGAGAAATAAAATTATTTTGCTTCTTCTTCTGATATCTTATGTTCATCCGTAAATGCCATCTTCTGTGATCTTTTACCAGGATTTTGTGATGCTTAATATTAAGTCTTCATTTTTAGTCTTAACCTCTGTGAGGTAAACACAGATACCTATTTTATGGTCTGGTTGCTTTCTATAACAAGTTGTAGCTTCCCGAATTCCCTCTTCACCATGCTGAGTCTATCGAATTGCTGTGCACTGCCATGCTGTCTATTGGAGGTGATATAAATTCAAATGAGTATTAACATGCATCTTGGAAAGATCTGGGAGATGCACACAAACCTCAAAGGCTGTGTTTATCCAGGCTAGATCGAGTGTATATACATAGACAGGGATGCGCACAGGGGCCCAGCTGTGCGTGCGTGCGTACAAAAAGTGACCGTCATTCCTGCATTTCCGTTAATCCTGAAGGAATGCGGGCCATCTGTATTTCAACTAAACAAACTTTTAAAAAATTAATTTAGTCGGAGAAACCTTTTTGTCAGTGTTCTAAAAACCCTGACTGTGATTGGCATTTAGGCTGGCAGCGCATGGAGCAGAGATGGACAGGATGTGGCAAGTGCTCTTCAGGGGAACTCAAAGGTGTTTGAATTAGTGGTGTAAGGAACCTCTCCAGGATTATCAGATGAACATTTTACAAGAGCTCTAGACCTCTGCCTAGGATATGTGTTATATGCTTGCAAAAATCACTATGCGCTTTACTAAAATATAATAACTCTGATTTTTGTTTTCTTCATAGGTATGGGAAAATTGTATCCACAAAGGCAATTCTTGACAAAAACACAAATCAGTGCAAAGGTATGTGCAAAGTGTCCACCCTGTGAGTTCATTATCAGTTTGAATGATTGACTGGTGGTTTGACTGCCAAAGCTTTGGCTCCAACTGTGCAATCAACATAATGCACAGTATATTACAAACATATTTAATAATGCCAAAGCTTTGAGTTGTGCTTCCAGTAACATTGCTCATTAATTTTTTTCATTAACAAACAAAATGAAAATCACAAATCAGAACAAGTATCAAATTGCTTCAGCAGAAGAGTAAATTACCTTCTAACCACATAGTGCTGTCTGATTTGAATGATATCATCAGTGATGCAAATTGATTTCCTACATAAAACTGAGAAACCTTTGGGAAAAGTTTACCAAAGAAAACTTGGTCTAATTTTTATATTTTCGTGAAGTCTTGGCCTATGCTAATGGAAGAAGAAAATATTTTATATGATACAAATAGATCTACAAGTTGCAATACCAAGATATAAAAATAATTCCTCTTCCAGTTTTATGTTCCTAATTTTTCCTGCTAATGTATGAAAATGTTTTAAAATGAAATATAGCATGTTTCGTGCGTGTGTGTGGAGCTATACTTGCTGAGAAAATTATTACCTAACGTGTGTATTCGTATCTCAGGACTAGAATTGTTACTCATTTGTGAGTCTGCAGTGTCACCGAGTCTATGGGGGAGAAGCTGTGCTTTAAAATGATTCTGTAGCTTTCCATCAGTGGTGTACAGAATCATTTTGAAGTAATAAGATCTACTAGAGTGGGTTCTTCTGAAAAGAAGCACGTTCTGGATAACATTTCTGCATTTTTCTGTATGGGTTAGTAAAAAGAAAAGGCATTGCAGTTCAGGACTATCTCGTGAGTGGCCAGATATAGGGTGCGGAGAAGCCTTCTGGGGGAATTATGAGACGTGGTAAAATCCTGCCACCTGTACCAAAGATGTTGTTGAAGTTTGTAGAAGTGTGTGACTTTATCTATTGCCTGCCAGAAACAGTATTCATTAGCTGCTTAGGAGAAAAGCAAGTTGGAAGGCTGCATTTCTAGTCTTAGAAAACTCCACCAACCCAGTTGGTCATGGGCCGTTGTCCTAAGTTTCACTGCCGTGCATTTGCTTTTGCCTGAATGTACGATTTATTTCCTTGGGGCACTCTTCTGGCAGAATTCTGATAACATCACTCTGTATTTCTTTGAATATCACACCAGGAACAAGACCTCATTGTGTTTGGGGTTTGGTGGTTTTTCTGCTTTTTTTTTCGGATTGCATTATAAAGGAATACCCTTGTGAGCAGGACTTCCTTTGTTCCCACTGCCAGTGGTAAACAAGGAAAGGAATGGACCTGGATATGAAACACAAAATGTGAAGTGGTAATATTGCAAAGAATTAGAACGCTACAAATTTGAGAAAGAAAAGTGTCTGGGTTTTGTGTTCTTTATCTTATCGTTAGCTTTAAGATTATTTTAATAGGAGCCATATAACGAGTTGGAATTTTCTGCAAGTTTGCTTTTATGCTGTTGTATTACACTGTAGGGCAGAGATATCTATTTGTATTTTCAAAGATGGATCTTTATGATATAAGTGGTGCCATTAAAAGATCATAAACATAATTGGATTTATTAACAGTATGCTTTATGGCATAAAAAGAATTGATGTTTTACTGCTTTAAATCCTGGGTACAATTGCCTTTCCCTTCAGTAAGGCTGCCAAAAAAAAAAAGAAAGAAAAAGCTTCCCAGGAATCAGAAGTGGAAGGGACCTGAAGAGGTCAGAATCTGCCTGGGGGCAGGATCAGCTCTAACCCACTGCTGAGGGGTATTTCTGTAACCTTCGCTCCAAGGCCTCCAGGGGTGGAGGTTCCTCAAGCTCCTCAGGCAGTCTGTGATAAGACTCCCTCTCCTCACTATAATGAAGCGTTTCCTAATGTCTACCCCAAATCTCTCGATGCAATTTAAGTCTATTGCTTCTCTTCTTATCCCCAGTGGACATGTAGAGTAGTTTATTTCTTTCCTTTTTGCAGCAAACATATATATTTGAAGACTGATCTGCATCTGCTTTAGCTTTTCCTTAGACTAAACACTAGTCCTTTAAGTTTTTCCTTAAACGCAATTTGTTTTAAATTTCTGAATATATTGCACTTTGCTGGTGTCTCTTTAATCAGCTCACTCCTTACTTGAAGAACTTGGAGCTGGGCATAGGATTTTTAGATGGGCTAAAATTTATCATTTTAAATAGTATAGAGGGGTTTAGTTTGTCTTCTCCGTGATCACATGACTCTCCTCTTTGTTGATGTATACATATCAATAACTGTGTATTTAAAATATAGATGCATCTCTGAGGCACAGGGTGTTGCATGAGGAAAAAGGTGCTTGTTTATGCTGAGAGATTCTGTGCAGCCCCTGCTTCTGTTACTCTCTTCCAGTGCTGCTGCCAGCCAGGCATTCCTTATTGTGTGCTCTGCTCTGGCTTGTTGATTATTACCTCCTAGAGCTAGAACTTTTCATTTGTCTGTATTGAATTTGATCTTATTTTTTCCTGGCTACTCCTTAATTTACTAAGATTTGAGTATAATCTTAAGCCTCCAGAGCGCTTGCAGCACTTACCTCTTTAGTATCCTCTTCACAGTTAATAAATGGTTTCTCTAATCCACTGGACAAGATAATGTGGAAAAGAGTGAATAATAACAGACCTGGGGAAGACTTTTGAGGAAACCCTCTCACTACATCAGGTAGTGCAATACTGAGCCACTGAGAACTTATTTTTCAAATTGGATCTGCTAATCAGTTTGACACCTACTTCACAGCATTTTCAGCTAGACCTCTTTTCTCCTGTCTGCTCAAGCTATGAAAGAGAAGCAAGGTTTAACTACAATGTATAATACTGAGCTATTCATAAGGCTGATTAGATGATTTTAGCTGAAATTATGATATGACATTATTTACTCTTTCTGAATCCGTGCTGCATAGGACTAATCACCACCTTTGAGGGTCTGTGAATGGATTTATGCAACTGTTTGCTCCAAGATTTTTCCAGAAGTACAAACTGTCTCTAACACAGTGGAGTCTACATCTATTTCCTAGAAAAACCCAACAAAAAACAACAAACAACGACAACCACCAAAAAACTCCCCACAACACAACCGCCCTCCTCCCAAACCCAAAAAAACCCCAAACCAAACCCAATATGCGAACAGCAAACAGCAGAAAGCCACGCTATTTGTTTGCTCCTTTCCAGTATTTTGGGTCTCACTCACTTTCTGCCAAGTACAAGATTCTCTTGTTAAATGAACACATCGTCCTGTGATGTGTATCAGGTGAAGTAGGGTGGATTAAATTCAAGGAGATTATAGAAATTATCACGTGATTAGTGACTTCAGAATTTATTTCAGTGTCATTTATGTGTTGATCAAGGTAGAGAGTTAAGCTGAAAGTAGAAAATATTTATTTTAGTGAGGAAATTATTTCAAAAACTCCATGTAACAGCAGATCTGTTGAAATAGGTTACTTAGCAAGAAGTATTAGGTTTCCACTTGGAAAAATGATGAAAACGCTTGGCGATGTGCTTTAAGTCATTCTCCAGTATTCCTCAGATTTTTGAAAAGATACCCACAACATTCCTGTCATGCTAAGGAGCAGCGTTATCTAAGGTTTCTCCCTGGTATGAATTAAGCAGTCAGATCTAAAGTAATCATATAGGCTACAAAGGAGTTCGCTAGGGACACCTTTTGACATAACCTCTCATTTTCAGATTGCTCTTTGTTGGTGGCATGACTGCTAAGTGAGGCGGAGGAGAAGTAACAAACACCCTGTAATTGAATAATATATAAAAGAAAATAAGCACAGTCATGGCAACATGGCCAGAAATCTCCGAACAAAGCAAAGAACAAATACATATGGAGAATAATGAAAAACAGACACATGATTCATTCAGATGTTCAAACACAAAACCCCTAATGAACAAGTTGGAGAGTTTTGGCTGTTTTTGCTTTTTCCCTTTCCCTCCCCTCTCTCCCTCTTCCCCTTGCACATTTCCCTTCTGGGCCTACTGTATTTGCTAATTTAAAAAGTGGGGGAAATGAAATAAAAGAAACCATTCAAGAGAAGCGTTAATGTGAACCGTGTAGACTCTTCTCCTCGCAGCCCTCGCCCCCCACCCTGTGCAGCCTGGCCTGCCTTTGATAGACCTACGTGCTAAGGGCTGAGGGAATGAGTAATGGCTGTTGCACAGTACACTTTCCATACCTCAGAGCAATGGAATACAGAACAGTTAATCTGCCAAACACACAAGCCCATTGCTTAGCGTATGAATTACTGACATCTGCGTCTGCCCTTGCAGACACTCTAATTGCATGCATGCAGATTTGCTTCCTGGTTTAATCAGGGGCTGGCATGATTTTGGGTATGTTGCTAGTACCTTAGAAGATGAGCATGGGAGATTGACTAAAAGTCTGAAATCCCACCTGTGGGAATTATTTTTTTTTAAATAAATAAAACCTATGATGCACAGTAATTTGAGGGAGACAAACACTTCGGTGGTATATTCTTCATTTTATGTATTGTTTTTCTAACCATGGGTGACTTGATTTGTTGGATAGCAGTGTTTGTCTTAGGAGAGAAATGTGCCTAACATGACGAGGAGAACTACAGTGACTCTGTTTATAATTTTAGTATTTCATTATGACATTTTTCTTGTTGAGAAATGTTAGCAACGATCTATTTTTTTTTAAAATACAAAAACCGGGGATGCAGATATGCACTCGTTAGGATTGTTGTAGGTTTATGGTAAAAAAAATGCCATGAGGTCATCTCTGTTAACCCACCATATATCACATACAACTTTATTTCTCCAGTTGCCTTGCTGTTTTTAGACCAGGTCTTAAAATTTCCCATGACCTATTTTATAAATTGAGAGTTTATTTGTGTAACAAAAATGGAATAACTGGAGGCTTACTATAAGTGTTGGAGATAATTGGGATGTCATGATAAAGTGGTGTTTAAATCTCCCAAAAGGAGTCTGTCCTGCCTTGTGTCAGTGTTGCTGCTCATCTCCTTAAGTTCAGCAGCATCCCTAAATACTCGAATGCATTGGAGCCTAATGAGCTGGAGGCTTCTGCTCTGGTGTTCTGATAAACAAAGCTCATAATCATATAGGAGATCTACCTTGGTATGTACCTTAGATAAAATACTTCCAAAACTTCAAATTTTACAAAGTATTTTCTGCAGATAGTCTATGAAGAGTGAAAGTTATTTGTGATTATATGAAACGATGCATTCTTGCTTTATATTTTTTAATTCATATTCTTATACTTAAGATGGCACAATTTGGTTGTGATTAGCAATGTGAAGCAAGTCTGTGTAAAATAATAAACTGGTGGGAAAGGGCTAAGCTACATAGAAAGCTATTTAGTTAATAAATTTTATTTATTGTGAATAAGCTCCGATTACAATAACTGTGCTGTGTAATTTATGATTCTCAGAATTGCCATTTTGAAAGGGAAAAAAATCCAGACGAGTAGGTCTGTGCCTGATCACAGACTGTAAACTGTTCACACTAGGAGGGCATGCACAGTGTGCTTCAAGGGGAAATGGATCTTGTAGAAAGTAAATAATTTGTAAAACAGACTTATTTAATTTTGAAACTCTAAACTTGTGGAGCTAATAAATCAGTCCTGTTTTCGATGCCAGAGTAGCAATAGATGTGCTGATTTTTTGTGCATTAGTTTGTTTTCATTTCTTTTTTTTTTTTCTTTTCTTTTTTGATCCACTCCAAAGCATTATGTAATCAGTGGCATAATAGTTCTCAAGTTATTAAAAGTGTAGCAATATGGAATATTTTAATTCAGGAGGTTTTCTGGCAGTGAGGCGTTTGTGAAAGCTGGACACATGCTGAGTGTGGGGCAGGCGCTCACCAAGTTCTGGCTGTGGCTTTGCTGATCCAGCTCACTACTGCCCTGGAGCAGCCACAGCTGATCTGGTCCTCCTGTTCCTGGGTCTCCTGAACAGAGTGCACAAACTCTGCTGAGCTCTACCACCTTTGGTTAGCAAGCCAGCTGATAAAACCGTATCTC
The DNA here is from genome assembly GCA_013400735.1 of Pomatostomus ruficeps. Lineage (NCBI taxonomy): Eukaryota > Metazoa > Chordata > Aves > Passeriformes > Timaliidae > Pomatostomus > Pomatostomus ruficeps. The sequence goes on along the minus strand of VYZT01030592.1, from coordinate 48,514 downwards.
CAGAGCTAGAAGGACAAAGTCTTCAACAGTGTCTCTGAGTCCCTCCTTTGAAACAGTCAAAATTAAAAAAAGCAAACTTGCAATGCTATGTGTTTTGATAAGATATATTAAACAGCATGAGACGAGTTGTTTAAAATTTGTAAATATTTGGAGGGATTTTACTCTGTTTTCTGGGTTTTTTTAAATTTCAGGGGTTTTTTACTTTCACTCCTGTGGTTTTTATAAGCAGAGGTTGAGATAATATTTTTTTCTGTTGAAATTAAAAAGTGATATTACTATGGAACCACATGAGACCAAGAGTCAAGTCGTAAGAAAAAATACTTAAAGGAGACATCTAAACACCATAAAGGCAGGCAGACATCAAAATGAACTGAGAGGAATTTCCAGTAAAAAAACTTGAGGTTGTTCACTCATGAATGAAGTGTAAATTCACACCCTAGCTTAGCAAATAAAAGCTTGTTTGACCTCTGGGCTCATGAACTATGATGCTCTGTAAATCTTGACCATTTTAAGAAGTTACCAGAAACTATATGGGGGGTGAGAAAACTGCATATATAAATATATATATATATATATAAAATAACTACAAAGTTGTCTCCTTGAATTTCCAGATGATGTCTTCATGGATGTTTAGGTATCATAACAAAGCAATTTTCCTGGCACCTGTTGCGTTGGCCAGCAGGCATTATTATGTCTTGGCAAATGTGCAAGTGTTTTGCAAAGTCTCTCTTTAGCTCGGAGGTAGAGATTCTCCTGGCTGTATGATTTTGAATGCTTTTCCCATCTGCTGCAGTGAAATAGGCAAGGATTCAGTGAGTTGTGCCCAGCAAGTCGTCATAGCTGGAGCACAGCAGCACTGGCCGCTGCGTCACTGTGCTGAGGGCTCAGAGACACACCTGCCCCAATTCCTGCAAAACGCTGCTGCACCTCAGCAAACATTCCTGACTGCATCTAAACAGTGCTCTGTCTCAAGCAAGACCTCTAAAAATTGTTTATTGAGTTTAAAGCCAGGTCTTCTACAGAGGAAACTCCTTCCTAATTAGTTCCCCAGACACTTTCTTAAACGGCTTCTTTGCAATTAAGGAAAAAATTTCCTGGGTCATTATCTTTTCATAAATGAACTCATGGCCTAGCGGATATTTTCTGTAAGGAGACCCAAGATGCTCAAGTATTCTGTGACATATCTAATCTATGATTATTCTTAATTTACTGCTTCCAAAATCTGCAGGCCCGTATCGCTGACAAATAATTGGTTTAACTTTGTTTCCTTCCAGAGGAATAAAAAAGTAAAATTTCCATCTATACACAGTGATTAATGTTTTGATTCATTGGTCTGTATAAAACTTTGCCAATGGCTTGGCATGCACTTGAAGTACATTTTGGGAATGGGTAATGCTGGTAGGCTCATAGTGGTCTCAGCAGACTTGGAAATACCTATTTCATATCACAAAAGTGAACAGAAGAGAATTTTTTTTATCTGAGCAGTGGCTCATAATCACCTTTGTTGAAAGCTTCCTTACAATGCCTTGGCTTTTTCAACTGTCTTGAAGAACCACTTTGTTTAAAGTTTTTTTTTTCTGATGCTGTGATACAGCATCCTATACACCAGTAAATCTGTTCAGCCTCTGGTTGTTTGAAGGCGAGTCATCTCTTCTAAAAGCCGTGGTGTGCTGTTCAGAAGTTATTTTCTCAAAAGTCTCAAGACCTTCAACACAGCAGCCGACCTGGGGCAGGAGGAGGACAGTGCCCAGCTCCTCAGTTTTGCTAGAGCCGACTCCGTTAGGCTCTCTCAGAGCATACAACACATGCAAAACACATGCTGTCTTGATATAGTGACAATTTGATAACCAATCCAATTGACAGGCTCTTGTTGAACGGGGGTACTCAAGAGGAACCGTTCTGAATCAGATCTGTGAATTGCAAGGTGACTTCGCTTCTGTGGTTTGCCAGCAGGGAGGTCACTGCTTGCCTTTCCCCTGTTGCTGCACATCTCCTGCTTTGGTTTCCAAGAGCAGCGTTCTCTTACCCAAGTGGATTGAGTAAATGTTCTCTTTCTTGGGAGAGAGTGCACTGTGAAAGAAAAGAAACCCTACGAGACCCTTTTTATTACATCTGTCTTTCTGGGTGTCTGAGGGCTGCCTGGCTGGAGATGGCGTAGGATTGCTCGAACAGGAATGGATGTGCAACACAGGAGAAAAATCATAACCGCTGGCAATAAAGATGTAGCTCCCTCAGTGCTGATCAAAAAAACCACCCACACCTGCTCTGGGGAAGGAACTGGGGGGCATTATTAATATTGCTGCATCTATTTAGGCTGTGGTAGCCATATACAGTTATGTGAGCTCTTAGGCACTAACCAACAGTACAGAAAACAGTTGTACTGTATAAAAAAATAATTAAACGGTAACCTTGTCCTATGGACCTTCAGCCCAGGTCTTTGAAAATGAGCAGGGTCCACAGTCAATTTAGGTACGGTAAGCAATATTAGGATTTTGAACGGAGTGAAATGACATTTCTTTAAAATACTGAATTCTCCACAAAAGAAAACACTAAACCAGTCTTTCAGCTGTCCAGAGAATAATCATACATTTGGATAACATTTAGTGAGTTTTTTCAACCCAGAATGTTTTGAGGAGAGCTAATGTTATAGATGAGAAAAGGAGGAGGCCATGTTAGGGGTGCTAGAAATGACTCTCCTACTTGATGAGATAGTTTGTGTCTGACTGGGTCTTCCCCAGGACCAATAATTGGCTGATGTTTTCTTCCATTAGATGGCAGTGGTGTGATGTGTGGTTTCTCTGGACCCCCAAACTACAAGTTTTAATAAAAAAATTACAAATGGTTACATTTTCTTGGTTTGGCTTCCAATTTCAGAGTCTCCAAGCTGTCAACTTTTTATTCCCATAGAAGTTTACAACTTACTGTCCAGTTTAAAGCAGAAGAAGGCTGGGACTTTCAAACAGAACCAAAATGAATATTTTCAGAAAATGGACAGCTATGTAGAATGGACACTCAATGTTCCCCCTGCAAGAAGTGCAGGATGGGTTTAGTTTTGGTCCAGCTGAAGTAACTACAGTAGTTCACTAATTGCTCCTCTATGGTGGAACCAGAGCTTGTGCTGATTTTGGCCAACAAGGAGTTTAGGAAGGAGGTACAGGTATGAGAGCAGAGGGTGCAAGTACCAGGGAATGTTTGAAGAGAGGGATGGGAGTCACTGCAGCAAATTGTAACATCACGGTTGGGATAGGACATGGGCAGAGGCGAGAAAGAAGGGGCTCAAATGTATAAAATTGGCTTTCTTTGTTTCATTGCTTGTAGAATATTCTGTTTTCTTCTAAACAAAGGAGAAAAAGAGTTGGGCTTTTTTTTTTAATTTGATCTTTATAAAGATCTTACAGGCACATTCCTTTGTTGCTTGTGATATTAGTTGTGCTGTTGTTTTTTATTAACTTATTAAATGTGGAGCTGTAAACACTATTTATTTTTAAATTAATTGAAATGGACTCGTTGCCCTTCATGGCTTTTTGTTAATTGAATATTTTTGCTAAGCTGTCTGCTTTCAGAGCAAAGGTTGCAGTCAGGAGATGGGGGTCAATGGGGCCTCCATTTAAATGCATGTTATCTCTATGTTAATTGCCTGCATATTTAACCAACCAAGCCTGTCATTCTGCAGAAAGTAGAGATTTTTGTGGTCAACCTTTAATCGCAAAACAGCAAGAAAAAGTCTCAGTGACCTGGTTTGCCTGAGGTATCTTAGTTGCTCTTGTCAGTCACTTCAGCTCACAGTAAATTGCAGGGTAAATTGCACATAATTGATGGGAGGTATCTTTAGAAAAAGCCCCAAAACCGAGGAAAAAAAATCTGTGCTCAAAATTTTGGTGTTTATTTTTTTGTTTATTTGTTGCACTTTATTTTCGGAATTTCCTTTCTGAAAGAAACAGGTTTTATTGCTAATATAGACGGATATTAGGGAAGAAAGTCATTGAACAGACATTAAATATGCTCTGAGCTTTGGAGACACATACATATTTATCAAGTTGGGTGAATTTGAGTTCTTACATCAGAAAGAATTGCAGAGCTGTGCCTGTGGTGCTCTACTTTCTTGGGTTTTTACTGCAGAAGTGGTAAAATCGTTACACTTAAAGGAGAGGTGTGTATGCTGTGCAACAAATCCTTCTGAGGCTGCTGGGATTAGCAAACCTCTGCTGTGTTTTCACCAGTGTCTCGTAATGAGATTGAGGTTTTGGAATTTAAAAGTGTTTGAGATTGCTAGCCCTGTCAAATTTGCTTGAATGGGGTCAGTCAGTTCAAAAGTTACGGGAAAAGAGGAGCTGACAGGGAAATATATGTAGATATTTCTGCTGTATGTTCTTTGCCTTGCTTTCTGCTTCTTTTGTAATAATTCCTGGAATTCAATTTGCCTTTCTGAGCAAATAGGAAGCTGACACTTTTATGGACATTTCAAAGGGCATTGTAATGTAAAACCAGAATTTTCTCCCATGTGCATCACTACATTTATCTACATTTAATTTCTTCTTCTGGTTTATTACCCAGTTACTTACTTTAATAAGGTCTTTCTGCAGTTCTTCAGAAATACCTCTCCTCTTTTGTCTCCTAAATAATCTTGTCACCTCACTGCTTAGCCTCTTCTTGTCATTTAGAAGCAAGTTGTGCAGTGTGGGTCCTGGCAAAGTTCCACGTGGAAGTCCATCGGTGCTGTTCCCCCCCTGTAGGAAAGATCATGCCCTCTACCCTCTGTTTTTATCTTTTAACCAATTGTTTATCCAAGAACTTTCCCTCTTCAGCTATGGCTGCTTGGTTGCCTAAGAAGTCTTTTGTGAGTGCCTTGTCAAATGTCTTTTCGAGATCCAAGCAGACAGTATTAGCCAGATCACCCTTATCCACGGGCTTTTTGACCTTTTCAAAGTGCTCCCATAGGTCTGGGAGACCAACCTACAAAAGGCAGGTTAACTCTTTCCACATACTGTATTTCTATTGATTATACTCGGCTTCTGTAATTTCTGGTGATCTGACGTCGAGTTTCGAGATATTTACGTACCTGGATCTTACCTGGGATGTTTTCAGAACGTTGACACCATGTGTGCCACCTCCCAGTCCTCAGGTACAAAGTCAGTTTTAGAGAAAAAAATACCACACACCACTTCTTAGCGTGTGCGGTCAGTTACTGCGTCCTGGAGCTCTTTTCAAGCTGGGAGGGTGAATACCATCTGTTGTTGCAATTTGTTAGTGTTCACTTTTGTCAATTTGTCCCATAACCTTCTCTGTGGTCATTTAAAATTAAGAGTTGCATCTGTTCTGGGCTTCCTAAGCAGCTGCTCTCGGAAACAGCACCTAAAAATGTGATTTTTGCATTATATCCCATTTTGCCCGGTCTGTGTAGGGATGATGAAAGTCCTCTATGAGCACTCTGCTTACGACCTGGGCTGTTTTTCTGCATAGTCCTGCATTTCCGTTTTTGCAGGTTCTGTGTTACTCTCTGCCATGCTTTGTCTGATTGTTTCTACCCCACCAGCACAGCCTGCTGTGTCTTTGCCATGCATGTTAGATCTTGGTGTTAGGATGACCCACTCATTGCCTCTCTTTCACAGTCTTTCTGCGACTGTTTGCTGACTGTGGTGTGTATTTAAGTTCACCCATCTTATTTCTTAAGGCTTAAAACACTTAGGGAGCCACTGATAGTTCAGTTGTGTTGTCAGCACCCCGTCTGAGTGACTCCACGGCTGCTTTGCATTACAGGATGTCCACTTAGGTTCTCTGGCCTGGTCCTTTGTTTGCAAGAGGGATAGATCTAGTGATCACCTTCTGATTTTTTCAAAGGTCACCAATTCCCCCATCTGCTTGCCTGGAGATTGTCATCCCTTCAACCTGCTCCTTCCTTCTGGTTAGCTCCAGGTTCTAGAGGGACACTTTTCATGCAAGAAGATGCACTGTCAGCAGCTCTCAGTGGGAAAGATCCAGCACTGGATTATATCCTGCTTTACCACCTGAGTCCTGCCTTGAGCTGGCAGCTGCCCTAATAGACCTGGACCTGCTGCACTCATGTGTGCAGTTCTCCCATGGGGAAACAGGGACATGGTAGTTGGCAAAGTAAATTGGTTAATTCCCACTTTAATTTCTTCTCCTAAAGTATTTGATAGGGTTGTTCCTACCACTTCTTTCTATCCAGGTGACCTGTTTGACCTCCCCTCCTGTTGCTGCCCTAAAGACAAAAGCTAGCGTTTGTTCCTTCTTCCACGCAGTCAAACTCACACTCCTATGATCTCAGCATAGTTCTTGGAATGCTGAGGCTCTTCTTACTCGAAAGAGTATAGGGAAGGATTGGTGGGAATGGAAGACATAGCATTTAAAAGAACATTCACGAAACCAAAACAAAATAGGAATGTCTATGAAGAAATCAGTGTCTGGTATTAGACAAGGGGAAAAAAAAAGTGAGCACAATGCTGGCAGCAAGAATAAGTGAGAGTAAACAGGCCGTGATTAAATATGGGTGAGAGTTTCTGACCACCAGAGCAGCCAAGTTTTGGAACAGAGGGTGAAGCAAACTCAGTTTTTATGACAGTGGGAGTTGTGGCACGAGCTTGCTTGAGAGTGGGGTCAGGATTCTTGCCTGAATACATGCACTTAGTTCTAAGAGTTCCCCCAATATTCTGAGTCTGGACTCAGGCAAATATTGTAAGACATATTTCATACAACTGCTTTAATAGTCTCAATAGCTGCACCCCCACAAGGAGCACTGGGGAGGGAGCTGGGAGTCACATTCCCCTTAGGACTGCTCTCCTTGGGGCCATTGTGGCTGATGTGGGAAGTGGGCTCTGCTGGGTGCTGGCTCAGGGCTCGGGGTACTGTGACACTCCGCTACCTACAGCCCTTCTGAGAAAATCTTTACCTGGAGGACAGCTTCTGGGGCAGCTCCTTGAAGAAAAAAGCCTGGCTCTGGAGCTAAAATCGAGGGCAGCTGTCTCACTCCTCCTCAGCCAGGCTGACTGGCTGCCCTGGGGTGCATGGGAGTGGGTGGGGGAAGCTGGGATGGCTGGCTGAAATGCTTGGGAGCAGGAGCTGGAGGAGTGAAGTGTGGCTCTGTTACACTTCATCTCCTTGCAAATTACCTGTGTGTTTGCCACTGTGAGGCCTAGGAAATGCATCCAGGTTTGCGCATTAAAGAAAAAAAAAACCTCCAAAATGGGTTTTGTCAAATTAACCTTCAAAAGCCCAGCAAGGTGAGCTTGCTGTGTTTTGGAAGTGAGGGTAAGACACAGGAATGGCTACAAGATGTTCTTCTATTATTTTGAGTGGAAGTTTTGACTGTCACTGAGTCATTTCTTATTAATAAGGCTTGTAAGAGAATAGGATTTTCAGATTACACTTTTAAAGCCCCATGTTCCCACTGTGCTTTAGGGAAGAGTGGAAACACATGTTACCCATAGGACTAAGTGAACCCAGAAATTTTGTTTTAATTTGCACAGTCTTTACTGACACTCGGCTCCTGGATTTGGCCTTCCTGAAAGGGAGAAGAAGAGTGGAACGTAAAAGGGGAAAAAATTTCCAGTCAACATTTGGTTTGACTTTACACTAAACTTTAGAAAAGAATGGGAAAAAGGAAAAAGGTACCATTATGATTACAGTGTGGGTCCACTTTAACCTCAGAAAAATTACCTGTTCTCTGAATCTCCCCTCTGCCTTTCTTTCTACATGCTTCATCAGTATCCCTGCACTGTTATTTTATCCTGGTAAATAATGATTGAAATGGAGGAAACTTTGCAATACAGAAATGTTTGGATTGGCATATAGAAAATTGTGATTCATTATTTATTTTGCTTGTTTTATTTATTTTATAAATTGAATAGTCCCCCACATTCTTTCAGAAAACAGAGATAAGATCTAATATTATGAGTTATCTCCTCTCTGGTGGAGATCCACAGATCAAAGGTCTAGTCTGTGCTGTTCAAGACATTGTAAGAAAATACCTGAGTTAAGCTCAAGAAGGCCTGCAATTCTAAGGCCTCAGTTGCCTTTGGCAGAGCAGTGTCATGAAGGAGCTTGTGATATATACGGAGATATTTGTAAATATGAATGTCTGTGTGTTGAACTACTTCATGAGAAGTTGATGTCTCAGTCCATCTCATATAACACCTTGAATCATTATACTGCAAGAAGAAACAATTGGGAGCAGTTAAGGATAACTCATACAAGGCTCAATTCTTAAATAATAACTAAAACTGTAACTTTGATCTGGTGATAAACTTTCCTAGAAAGAGCAGTTTAATTATCAAGATTGGCGCTGACATTTTAAGTTGACAGTAGGGTTCAACTCATTAATGTTTCCATTTTGCATGTGTCATTTACTGTGCTTTCTGAATTTCCTGAACGTAAGACGGGGCCACCTCAGGATGTGTGTGCTTAGTATTAGATGCATGCTGAAACACAGCGCCGAAGAAGGCTTTGAGTTTCACTAAAATCCATCTTCTTGATGAAACATGTGTCAGCTCTGATGCATCCTGCCGCTTCAAAGTTCATTTTAGGACAAAGGATGCGTAAGCTCGCTGTTACAGAACCCGCAAATGCTACCATTTCTACTGAGCCCTGCACCTCGGTATCTTGTTTTATACGGCCCTTAGAAATATCACAGGCTTGAGGATATATTTGAAAAGCTTCCTCTCCCTTTTGTGATGAGGTAAAGGTGGTGTTCGTGGGTCTGACGCGCTTGGAATGAATTTGATCACTGCAGCGAGATTGCGTGTGGAAAATGTTATCTCCGTGATTTCAGTGAAGCCCTGACTGTGAGCTTAAGATGGTGGCAGCCTCCAGGAGTACATATGCCACTCCCTTGGAGAGGACATTATACTCCTGGTATTTATGTTGGCTGGCCTGCATGCTTCTTTTAAACATATCCTGTTTGGATCTTTTGGGTCACTTTTCACATTTGGGGCTGAATCTTCAAATGTTTGTCAACTACTCTCAAAAGTGAGATACCGAGACTTACAATGTCTCAAAGTCTGTGATACCTTTGGGAAATACATTGCTGTGCCTGATAAGTGCTGACTTGTTTTGCTTGCACTGCCACCTCTGAAAGCTGCATGTGCATCAATCCCTGTGATTAAAATACATTTAGTGGATTATTTTGATGCACAGTTCTGTAAACTCATACATTTGATGGTATGAGTGTGAATATCTCCTTTAAGTATTAAAAGGGGACTGCTAGATGAGTAAAAACTTCTGGGAAGCTCAGAGTTAATGCAGAAGTGAAGAGGACATTTTTCTTTGTAAACTTCTGGGAGCAAAGAAGGTATCTTACACCAACTGGCAAAGAGCTTATAGGGCACACTTCCAAACCTTCAGAAAAAGTTTCCCACAAAGGCTTTTTTTTTTTTTTTTAAAGTCATGCTGCGGGAATTAAGTTGGAGATACCACTGACCGAAAGGACATTTTTTCTGAATGAGCTGAGAACCAAAGGAAATGACTCCGGGGTTTGAAATCCTTTTATTTCCTCTGTGGAAGATATCTGTGCAGCTGAAACGAACTGTTCTGGCTGGCTCCAAGCCAAACTTTATGGGAACCGAGATTAGGAAGTTCTATGGTCAAAATAGCCATTGAACAAATTGCTTCCAGTGTAAAGCCTCAAATTTCCTGATAAAGCTACAGTGTTTAACCCTTCTTTTTCACTTGGGTGAACAGCCTGCCTGTTACTAGGCACAAACTGTTTATCCAGTTGTGGTCCCTGCAGTGCTTTCAGAATTGCCTGCGAGGGTTTTGCTGTTTTTTACTTTTACGTGAGATAGGCAAAGCAAATCCCAGAAAAAAAATATCAGAACAGTTTTGGGTGATGCTTCCCACTTAAGACAGCAGAAAAAGTGCTATAAACAAGACATCAGATTGCCAACTGCAGTGTATGGCATTTTCGTCTCGCAGCCCTTTCTGAAGGGATGCTTTATTTTGTTTTATGACGGTGTTAGCTGGCTTACTTGGCCTTCGTGAACTAAATGAAGAGGCAGCAGCAATAGCAGCTGTTCCTCTGAACTGCACTATTGACTCCAGAAAGTGCTCAAAAGCAGAGTGCTCTGACTGGAGCACCAAGCCTGGCCTCTGAATGGTGTGGCATGGGCTTGCTCATCTCCAGACAAAATTACCTGATTTAGAACAACAAAATGCTGCAATTTTGGTTTGGGATTTCTTTTGCTCTTACCTTCAAAGTGGAAAGCCTGGAAGGGTGGCAAAGAGAGCTAATGCTGGAACTGGGAGCAAAGACCAGGTGTGCTGATGTGTCCTTACCCCTCTGTGCTTGGAGCTGCACTGGGCCGGGCATTTCTGCCAGCTACCTGTGTCCCCATGCCCTTGTGCACAGGGCCATCTCTTTCCCACGTGGGCAGTGCTTCCAGCAGAGCTGGTGCCCCATGTGGTGTGTGTGGGCTGTGTTTTGGGCAGTTCCTGCAGAGGATGTTGGTAATTGCACTGTAGCCATGGAGCTGAGACAGGATGTGGCCGCATCCGCTCGCTCCGTCCCTACCAGCACTGTTTTGTTCCCCAAAGCGCGTGTGCCTTAGCGCCTACTGCGTGTTTCATGCAGTGATGCCTTTGCGCAACCTAAATTTAAAAGTCCTAAATCTTAGACAGGTGTTTCCATCATTTCACCTGAGAGACTAATTCCCGAAATAATAAAACTCATTATTAGTAAGTTTTTTTTTCTTTATACTCAGCCTAAATTTTGCTGTTCCTAATTTGATCCCACTACTCTTCATTATCCTTCCTCCCCTACCTCTGGGCGCCACACTAATTAATTCATCTCCCTCTTTGGTTTTTGCTTCTTACCCTTCAATATTATAGTTCAATGTTAAAACGCACTCCTCTTTTCTTGTATTTACTCAGCCCAACAGATATATTTGAGCTCCAGCAATCTTTCCTTGTAAAACTTTCTGCTGACCTCTATTCAGTGTTATTGTTCATCAGTGAACAAACCCTCTGGTTTGTTTACAAATTGCTGGTATAAAAGTGATGAGAATAAGATGCATTAGCCCAGGTAAGTGTGGGAGTGACATTGTAAACTGGGATTACATATAGCAGTGCCTTTAAACCATTTTTGTTTGCTTTTTCTTTGGCTTTTTTCTTTTTTTTTTATTTTTTTTTTTTATTTAAAGGCAGATTGATTGTATTTTTTATGATCTGATATGAAGTCAAACCAGAGGCTGACATTTCCTAGATGTACTTAGGAAGTCCTATTTAATAAGTATTTAGGTGATTTTAATAATTTGATGATTTTTGCAATGTGATACATATGTGGGTGTCCTGGCATGAACCTTTCCAAAGTCTCAGCTTGTATGTCTCTCCTTTTCCATCAGTGCTATTTCTGCAATGGTTTCTTAACATTTTGAGGCCCCTTCTTTGCTATTCTACCCGTTGGTGGTTAAATAAGTAATTAGTCTCTCTGTTTCTTAATGACATTCTATCTTATGTTTGTACACAGCTATCACATCAGCCCTCCCTCATTCTTTTTCCCCCTGCTATTATCATCTGTGTCCTAGATAGTACATGTCAGCTGCAGGTAAACTTTACCAGCTCACTAATGAAACAAATGCTTAGTCTGTCATTAGTCTTATGAACCTTGACAAAACCATCATTTCTTCTCTTCCTTCCCTGGGTGTTAATAGACAGGCTTGGAACCTAAAAATCAATCTTCTGGCCTTAAAAATGAGACTTTACACCCTAAAAACAGGTCTTTGGATGCTCAAAATGAGGTAATAAATGTGAAGAACATGAGGCTTTGAGCTGTAAGTGAGGAGATTTTACCCTGAAATGAGGCTTTGTCCATTCACAGGAGGCTCTTGAGGCAAGGAGCAAAGCTCTGGGCTCTAAAAATTAGGATCTGGGCTGTAATACAGAGCCTTTGAGGCTCAGAGAGGACCTTATAACTCTCAAAATCTACCTGAAAGGAGGTTGCAGCAAGGTGGGGTCAGTGTTTTTTCCCAAGTAACAAGCAACAGGATGAGAGGAAACTGCCTGAATTGTGCCAGGGGAGGTTTAGGTTGGATATTTGGAAAAAATTCTTCGTGGAAAGGGTGTTCAGGTATTGGAACAGGCTGCCTAGGGCAGTGGTGAAGCCACCATCTCTGTAGGTATTCAAAAAACCATGTGGATGTGGCACTTGGGGACATGATCTAGCAGTGAATGTGATAGTGCTGGGTTAATGATGGTCTCAGAGGACTTTTTCAGCCTCAATGGTTCTAAGGAAAAGGGCACTTAGGATAATTTTTACATTGAAAATCTGCACTCCAGTTTCAAAGAGAGCACGCTACCATCACATATTACCAATCACCTTAAAAATAAAAATTAAAAAAAAAAACAACCCAACCAAACCTAAGTAGTAAAAAAACAACAAAAAAACAAACCTATGTTCCAGCTGATGAGCAAATAAGAGCTGCAAAGAGCATGTCCTTGTCATTTGGCAAATATGATCTATTCCACTACAAAAAGTAGGAACAATATGGGCTTTTCCTGAAAAGAATAAATCCTTTATTAGAGATGATGTCTATTAGGATATGTTGGCCAACTCTTTCAGCAAAAGGTCCTGTAAATTATTGTCTGAAAGTTCCCCAGGACTTAATATTTTGCTAGAATGCACAACAGAAAAATCACATGGTTTTCTGTTCACCTGACAAAGAGGAAATCCTCTCTGGACCATGTTCCTGTGATTGATTAGGAAGAAAGACCGAGCTGTGTAAAAGCACTGCTGATACTGCTTGGCCTGAGGAAAATTGCTGTAGGCCACTAATAAATGCTAAGCAAGAAAACGAAGAATAAAGAGTACTCTGAAAGAATGCTCTAAATTAATGCATTTTAAGTCTTTACCTTAGAGACTGTAGAAGAGTCCTAATGGATGCAACAGGAAGTCTGAGCGAGCTCAAACTGGAGAAGTGTCATGAAAAATGGGCTACTGTTCACTTCAGAGTTAATAGACTTTGTGAAGTGGTTTTTCAGTGTTTCTATTTAAATGGATCAGCAATAGGACTAAATTATTAATAGTGAGAAATTTTATTCCTTATAAGAGTTTAATGAATTTCAGATCTCCTCACAGGTGGTCTATTAGTCTATTTTGAGATCCTTTCAAGGAAACGAAGCTACAGGAGGAGGGAGGGTGAGGTTGTCTTTCATCCACAGTCTCAGAGGGAAGTGTTGGCAAAGCTAGGATTAAACCTTCTGAGTTTTCTTTGCTGTCTCATGTGCGTCCCACAAAACTCTTTACAACTGTCTCCAGGAGGTAAAGAATTCATAAAACCCATTTAGAGCAGAAAAAGACAGCATTAATTGGTGTAGTTAAGAAAACTAAAAGAGCGAGTCCTGGCAAGTGAAGTAAAATTGCTGAATGATAAGTATGAAGTCTGCATTTTAAAATCCTGTGTAGTAAACATGAGTTTCAAAAAGGAAACATAATGATTTCTGGCCATGCAAACTACTAGAAGTGCTATGAAAATTCCAAATGTATCCACTAAAAACATGTAGCAGTACACCTCATGCAAATTACAGCTACAGTGACTCAGGAAAATAAAAATATAGCAGCAGTGATGAATAAGCAGTTGCAGGTATGTTCCCACGCATGTGCTTTGGAATTGATAATGAGTTTATTGTGGCCATACATCCTCGTGGTCCTTCTCCATTAATATTTGAATGCAGCGAGTTTCACAGTTGTCATTGTTTATGGGAAGTACTATTTAGATTAGTGTGAGACACACTGTAGTCTTGGAGGAGGGACAGGATTCCATCAGCATTTGCCATCAGAAAGCAGGAATGGGTCATGGTACTTTGCTGTTTTGAGTTTAAACTCGACAAGCTCAGCACTTTGTTTTTTTCTAGACAGAATCAAGTGAACAGCTGAATGTAATCTTACTCAATGAAAGGTTTTTGATAGCTAAATAAAAAAGAGACACCTGTATTTCCTTTTAAATTATTGACTGGAATCATGTCAGTCGATATTGTTCCTGGAAAAGCTCAAGTATGTAAGTATAAGTGATGCAAGAACAGATATGAAATTTCGTGTTTAAGTAAGCTGCTTTCTTGTGTAATTGTATCATTGAGTTCTGAAGCAGTTTTGCCAGAGCAAATTGCTATACATCCTTTGCTAATATTATAAATATATGTTTTTTATAGCTCCAATCATTCTATAAAGATGGATTGTTTTAAACTGGACATTTCTGGAGGGCTAAGCTTGAAGAAATTTGTACTAAAATATCTGGTTAAATATTGGCGCTTATTCTTTTACAGACATGGCAGTGCATTTTTTCTGATTTGTAAACACTTTGGAAAAACAATGAGTATTCATTTGAACATGTGTTAGTAAAACAATAATTCTTTGAAGTGTTGATTTCATGGGTAGTTTAAATCACTACATATGACTGTTTTGCACATGGAAAATATTGTAGGTGTGTAACAGCTGTGAATGAACACATGGGAGATATAAACTCTCTTAACCTATGAGTATCTTCTTATCAGACCTGTATTTCAAAAGTGCAGGGTTTGCAGTAATTCTTATCAGTCCATCTTTAGTTTCTTGCCCTTTTTTTTTTTTTTTTTGCTAACTCTTGGTCTGATTTCTTAATCTATTGTTGAAGCAAAGCTAACACACAAATCCCATGGGCGTCTCTGCGCCCATATTTTTGGCTTCTAAATTGCTGTTACTTAACTGATAATCCTTTTCTTCAAACCACCCAGGCAGAGGTAATGCCAGTGGAAATCAAGAGTCATTCTTGCAGTGTCATTAGTTAATACATTGCCATGAAACTTGTTTGGTAGCAGGAAGCCCCTCGGTGCTCAGAGGTGTAAGATCCTGCAGAAGGATCGAGGCAGAGCTGCCGCCTTTCAAACAAAAGGATTAAAAGTGACAGCCAGCTCTTCTCTTGACTGACTTAAACAATCACTATCAAAATGATTATAGTCATGCTGCATTCAGTCATTTTGTGCTCTATATGCTAACACCAGTGACGGGATAGAGGAGAGGGGGTTTTATATGCATTGGGCTATGGAGTTGGGAATCTGCTAGTCACTTGTCTCCCGTGTTGTTATTTCCAGTAATATTCTTCACATTGAAGCTTGTTCCAAATGTCTGAAGAGGGGATGAGATGCTCCTTGCGGCACTCTCCACGTATTTTTTTTGAGTGACAGGTTGCTTAACTTCTCTCTGCTTCAGTGTTTCCCCATATGGTATAAATGAGGATTATCTGTCTATCTGGGATTCTTCCATGGCTTGCATTGCTGAAGTATCTGAGTGCCTCCCAGTCTTGGATGTGTTTGATCTCCCAGCACCTCAGGATGTGGGAGACGTACTGTTAATCCCATTATACAGAATTTTAAAGAAAGTGTGTGGTAGAGCAGATTTTCCAGGTCAGTGTTTGTTATGAGACATTTTTCCCTCTAACCATATATAATATCCAGAGAAGGTGGAGGATCCTGAAAGTAACATTTGCTTTTTTTATTATCCTCCTGGGTGAAGGTGTCAGTTGGGTAGTTGAGTTGGCTAAATAACTATTGCCTCTTTTAGCCAAGGTAGGCCCTGCTGACATTATAACCAGGACAGTCTTTCAGGAAATATGCCATGCCACTGACTACACCACTGGCATTTCTCAGTAAACTGTAGATATTCCTAATCAGATTAGAGCTGGATGGCCAAAACTGCTGTTCACACAATCACACAATGGGTCAGGTTGGGAGAGACCACGGTGGGGTCAGCTGCTCCAGCCTCCCTGCTCGAGCAGGGCCGTCCCAGAGCACACGGCACAGGAGTGTGTCCAGATGGTTCGATGTAGCACTGGGTCAGGCCAGCTAGGCTGAGGAGCCNAAACCATGGCCATGTTTACAGAAGAATGTGTGAGAAAGTATTACAGAAAGAGAAACACTGAGAAACTGCAAAACTCAGGACAACATCTCACCCTTTTACCATTAAAAAGAAAAAAAAGAAAAAAAGAAAATGAACAATGTTCAAGACAACAGTTCTTGAATATCTTCAGTGAGGGAGACTCCACACCCTCTCTGAGCAATCTGTTCCAGTGCGTGGTTTTCCACAGAGTAAAGAAGTTCATCCTCGCATTCCAGTGGAGCTTCCTGTGCCTCACTTTCTGCCCATTGCCTCTGTCCTGTTGCTGGGCACCACCAAACAGAGCCTGGCTCCATGCTCTTGGCACCCTCCCTTCAGATATTTATATACATTGGTGAGGTCCTCTCTCAGTTGTCTGTTCTCAAAACTGAACAGGCCCGGCTCCCTCAGAGTATTTTCATAAGACCAATGCTGCAGTCCCAAGTGGCTCCAGTAATGCAGCCACTGCATTTCCTGGGCTAAACTAGACCAAGACGAGGGAATGAACATAACCTTTCCTCCTCTCTGGGAGATGGTGCCCAGTGGAAGAATGGGAATGTGACCAGGTTTTCGGTAATATTTAAAAAAAACTCAGTCTCATGTTCAGCATAAGTTTAATAATAACACATACCACAAGTAGAATAAAGTAAGTGTCTTGAATTTGTTATGCAATACTGACATATTCTGCTGCATCAGAGGGTGTCACGTGTCGGTGTTACAAACTTACAGGAAGGATTGCTGTCTTTGTGGTTGAAGCTGATGCCTTTCTTTCCCAAACAAATTATCTTGGGGGATGTGTACATGGGAATGAGTTTGCCCTAATTCTCGTAGCAAACTGTGAAGCAGCGGGGGGAAGAAGCCCCAAGGAAAGCAAGGACTGTCCTGAGAAGTGTTGGAGATGCTCCCAGTTTTGTGGGGAAACAGGATCCAACTCAAGTTCAGCCTTGCGGCCCTATTTTTTTCCTTTAATCTGCAAGTTACCAGGGTAAACACATTTGTTTCAGGGACACTGCAAGACAGGACAAAATTCCAGTGCTGTGATCAAATGGCGTCCCAAACTCTGTGTACAAAACGGTCACTGGGAAGCAGAGATCCTAACGCAGTATCACCGATGTCTTTTATTTCCTTAAAGCATGGGAATCATTCAGAATAACAGCCCTCCGCATTTGTTCCTCTTTTCTCCAGCTCTCTCCTCTGTCAGATGTCTCATCAGCCAACAGGTACTACGACTTGCTCTTTTTGGGACACCTGTGTTTTTTGAAGATAGCTGTACTTTTTTTCCCCATGCTTCAGTTTTGCCTACAAAATTGAAATTGGACAAATTATTTGGCTGCTTAGGGTATGCTTGCATTTGCAGGGGCTATTTGCTTTGTGTTAGTGCAGAACATTCTGGTATACGTGTTTGTATAAACATTTTTTTTTTTTTTTAAGCCTAGGGGAGATTTGGAATTGCCCAGCATCTAGTACCTCTAGCATCTGAGGCTTATGTGTGTTACTGTTGCGTTGCCCAAAGTGCATCCAGAAAATGTTCAGGGATCGCTGTTTTTGTCCTTGCTCAGGGTGACATGCACACACATCTGCGCCTCCCGTGGTGTCTGTGCGGGGTGATCTCAGGGCAGGGAAGGATGAGGTTGTGCAAGGCCCCGATTGACTCCGGAGGCTTTTCAGTATGTGTGCTGTGAGCTGGTGCTCAGCCGGCATTTCCTCCCTCCTGCTAGAGCCAAGGACAAACTCCTATCTCTCAATACATTCAACCTGTCAGTGTTTGACACAAGCAACCAAAAGATTGATGAATGGAATGTGAAGCAGCTGGTTTTGAGGGTGTGTTGTTTTGTTATTGATAGGCCACCACTTTTTTAACAACAAAACCTGTTTCAGAGGTGTCTGTTCAGTGGTTATTTAAGGTATTTTAAAAAAGAAAAGCAAGTTCTGTCATGAACTCCCATAGTGACTTGTCCTGCAAATGACTAGATCTTTGCAAACCCATAGATTTCCATCATTAATTACTTCTGATGGAGGTACTAGAAGGATATTTGATACATGCATTTCCAGTAGTTTTATAAAAACATTTTTTTGGCAGCAGTGGAGCATTTGAAGGTCAGGTATCCAGTGTTCTGCTCTGAAGCGTGACAGGACACTTGTCAGTATTTACCTGGGATTATAGCCAGAGCTCTGGGCATGCAAGGATCATTCTTAGATACTGTAGAGTTTCTCTGTTCATCTGGATCCTCATCCTTAATCTGCAGGAATGAATACTCGGCCACCTTCGAGGTGTCTGCAACTGGTTCCCCTTTTTCTAACTCGTGCCCTCACTTGTGTCCTTTCCTCTGCCTGCTTTTGCAGAGAAGGCAGCCCACTCCAGATGAAATTCTGCAAAATCTCCTTTCCTTCATAAAAGGCCTTCTTAAATCACAGCCTAGGGGTTTTTGGGGTTTTTTTGTACCTGGAATGATCTTTTCAGCCATCTGCCTTTGTATAAGCCTTATATTTTCTAATGATTTTACGTACTGTTTTTATCTGAAACAGTGCAATGGCCTGAAACTGTGGGACTACTAATGAACGTATCAGAGGAGGCTGTTCTTGACTATCAAATCTCTTTAAATATCTTCTCTTACAAGTGGCAATAATTAATAATTAGGAAGGGGAAAATCTATTTTCTAATTATTTATTTGGCAGGAAGCTTTTTCTAGGAAGATAAGTAAATACCAAAGGAACAGTGGGTTGAAAAATATTGTGCAAAGTTTATGTAAACAAATTATGTTAAGATAAACAAAAAAATCCAGAATGCGGGCTTTTGGCTCTTGATTAATGTGCTTTTCCGGTGTTTTGCTGGACAGGATCACTTGGTTACACCATGCTGAGTATCAAACCCTTCTAAGGCTTTGTGCATCTGTTTCTGGAACTCTCTCACCCAAGATATGTTTTTATTTAAAAATCCTGATGTGTATCAGTAAGTGCAATGGGCAAGCAGGTCTTGGTGTAACCTTGGGGTCACTGGAAATATACCAGAGAAGGCTTTGGTCCCAGCATCTCTCCTCTTGCAGATGGCCACCCAAGAGCAGTAACAGGGTATTCAAAAGCATGGATATGTTTGTTTTCATCTATTTTTTAGGGTAAGCTTAGCACTTGTTGAACTCATATATCTATTGTGTGACAGATGGGGCAAAAGCTCTGTATTCAAAAGTAGTGGAGGAAATGAAGACGGATCACATCCTGCTTCATAACATAGGGCAAACCAATTCCTGCTTTCTTTAACTTTTAAAGAGAAAGGGAGTTGTTGGTTTTTTAAAGCTTCGGGACTATTATTTGAAACTTACACATAGTTGTGGCCCTTAGAATCACCAGACACAGAGTTCATATGGAAGGATTTCTATATCATTTTGTTTTAATCCACAGGCTTTGTATTTTGTCTCTAGATTCTAGAGTGCAACAAGAACCCACATTGTGTCAAAAATAAACAGGATTAAACCTCAGGGAAAGAAGAAATTCCAGTGGCTAAATCAGGATGCCATAATTACATATGGCAAATACACATGTTTAGTAGGTTTTTGGTTTTGGAATCCAGAATCTGGTGGCAGGGATAACATAGTGGTTATTTATCGGCACTAGCCCCAAATACTCTGTTAGACTTACATCCCACATTAAAGTAACTTGTGGATTTGCATTTTCAGCGTGTTTTGAGCGTTTGTTTCTGTTCTTTAACAGTGCAGTGATTCAGCTATCCTGAAATAACACATGGATAGCAGCTGTAGGAAATCATGCAAAAATTTTATTAAGCACTAGACTCTGAAATTGCCTTTTTCTACTACAAACGCACTGACATCTGGGTCATATCTTCTGGTTAATTCCAATGTGCCTGACAGTGTAACACACGAACAAATGAGGAAAACAACACGGAATGCACAAAAGAAGGAAATAGCAAATCAGTGTTCCTTGTGTTTCAGATACTGTACTCCAGAATATCTTTCAGTTTTTCCTAATAAATCAATCTGAACTTCTGAATTCTAGAGGGGATGTCTATGGAAAGTCACTATGAAAGAGCTGGATGCTGCTATAATAAAGTTTTGATGTCTATTATTTTCTACCAGTCAAGGTTGCAGAAAGTTATGTCCAGAAGGTAGAAGCAGGGGTCCTCCACAGGTCTTGTTACTGAGCAGTGAAAATAAAAGGAATCAGAAACCATCTTCAAGTTTTCTTCAAGCTTTTACAGTAAGAGATGGTGGTAATTTCAAACAGACTGTAACAGATAGCAACAGCAGTACCAGCTGTGTAATGACTGACTGACTGGATAGCCTAAAATTTATATCTATGCATTTCTTTTCTCTGTAAAATTGAGATTTGTATATCCACATCATACATAAGCTTTTGAGCACTAGTCTGTCTTTTAATTCACAGAGGTTAACATGAGAAAAATGTCGGTGTCCTTAGCAGTGAAAAAATACTGAAATGAAATATGCAGTCTTTCTTCAGCTGGTAGTTTAATATGTATAACATTTCATTAGTTACAAAACATATTTATTACAGGCTCCAAATTATCAGTGACAGCTCAGTAGTACAAACCTGTTGTTAGACATATTCCTTGTAATATTAGCATAAATTCTGGAGTTCCAACTGAGATTAAAATGAGGCTAGATCAAAATAATACTTATAGAAGATAGGGCTGGGAAGAATTTATCCAGTCCATCCACCTGATCTTAAGGCAGGCTGATTCATTTTCTACAGTTATTCATACGTCCTGTCCCCAGACAGTTCCATGATTTCCCAATCTCAAATATTACTAAGCAATGCATACTATGCTTGCCCACAGAGTTTGGGGTTTTTTGGACACCTAATCTATTTTCCTTGCTGTTTTAGGCTACTGTTCCCAATGAACAAGAAAACATAATTTTATCTTTATACATAAAAGATACAGCAATCGTTAAGTTGCCAGATGACTCTCATCGTGTCTCTGCTCTGGATCCTGAGTTCTTCAGTCTTTCCTCTTAGCTCATACTATCTAAACTTGTAATTATTTTTCTGGTCTACTTTGGACTTAACCAGTTGCTCATGAAATGTGGCTTTCAGAAAAGGGCACAAACATCCAAACTGAGCAGTGGAAACATTTTTGTAGTGGGTGTTTGCACCCCCTTCCTGTTCACTCATTGCAGTAGGATCTGCCCTTCGGTGCTCTGATGGCATCAGTCACTTTGCTAGCACTCTGAACTCCAGCATGTGTTTTTCAGAGCTGTTGCCAGGCAGTCATTCCCCTGCTTAGATGAAAGTATGTCCCTAGTATGACCTAAGCGTCATATTAGATTACTTCTGTTGCAAAATCTCCTTACCACTTTTTTTATTCTTGCTTTTGATACGGCAAAGTCAACAAAGAAAGGAGAGAGGGATTGAGTGAAGACTCTTATGAGCAAGTTAGCGTGAAGCAGCAAGTTCTTGCACGCTCCTCAGGGACTGTTCAGGTCCACACACACCTCAGGACATTAGGGTAAAAGCAAATTATTTACCAGAGCGATTACTTTCAGCAAAGGAGCAACAAGCTGCTTTGCATTTTTCAATGGAGCGAGAATTTGCAAAGGGGGAGCTAAACAGATGATGGATAGCGATTTGTTCCTGTATTGCTGCTTTGATTTCATCCTGAACTATAAGAAAAAAGAATTAACCACGTTTTAAATATGAAGGCCTTGATATGCATGGCTTATAATGTAGTGGAAAAGTCTTCTAATTGAAACTAGAAATTGTATTGCTGAATTTAAAATTGTGAATTATTTTTATTCTTTCTATTTATTAGTGATACTTTCTGAGCCAACTGACTTCAGAGCACTCAGAAATTTTCTGGCAGTAAGGAAATAGAATCTTGCTATTTTTAATAATTCAGTTGAAATTTTTAGTCATCCAGTTAAAATTACTTGGAAAGGAATACACAGTCCTGTTCTAGAAAGTTATATTTGAGCTAAATCTCGTTTTAAGGGTATCTTTTCCTTATGTGCAAAAGAAATTCATAACCTTTTTAAAAAAAGGGTGAGAGGGGAGAGGAAGAAGAGACATCCCCCCAAGCTGCATACAGTAAATTTGCAGGGATGGCTACAGACAGATCTTCCCACACAAGGCACATTTACATGTTCTCTGTATGCACAAAGGCTACTTCAACTGAGGAAAGGGATTTGGTTTTCAGCACTTGATGTGATCTCGAAAGAGCCTTCGTATCTCTGCTCAAAGTCCTATTTTGGAGATTTTTCAGTGAAAAACATCTTCTGGTGCTTGCAGTGCCACCAGGTTCAGCTGCCTGCAAGCTTCTGCTTCTCACAACAGTTAACTCAGAAGTGCTCATGAAACTCATCGGTTCTACTCGTACTTAGTATTTCATGGTGTTCTGGAAATGCCATTATTTTCTATCCATGTGTGGGTTTAATGGGATTTCCGAGTAGTTCAAGAGCTCATTTTTTCCGAGATGCTGAGAGAAACATGAACTCGTTCACACAGTGGCTCTGGATTGCTTTACCTGTGCTTCTTGCATTGGTTCATCATCTACTGATGTGCAGTATGAAGCAGTGGACAGTATCTAAGGAGAGAATAAGAATATCCTTTAATCGAGTAAAAAGTCAATAAAACACATTTTTAAAATGAGCCTGAAGGCACGAGCTATTTTTCATAAGCTCGGCTCTTTCTTTTCCAGTCCTCTTTTCTCTCCAGTCAGGTTTTGTTATTAAGCACTGTGGCTTTTTAATCAAAGCCCACAGTTACCCAGAGTACATTTTTATGCTGGCTGTGCCCCAAGTGCAGGCTGCTGAGGCTACACATCGACAGAGAGCCCAGAGAAGCGTTCCTCAACTTGGACCTTTTGTCCCAGCTTACTTCCTGTTGACCGGCGAGTGGCCCTTTGCCTGGCTTCTTGTCAGGTTGTTCACACAGAAGAGAGTTCAGTGTTTCTAAGGGCAGCGAAATCTTGAAGCAGATTAAAACCAGTGTGTGATGTTCTTGGAGCAGCAATACCAGCTTTTCCCTTTGTGGGTTTGCTAAAGGACAAAGGTCGCAAGGACGAGATAGAGTGGTTTGGTATGCTGGGGTGTAATTACACTCCTGCTAGGGAGGAACAGCACGAGATATTTGCTGGCTGAGTGTCCTCCTTAATGGCAGTGTTGAATCTCTGACCATGTGTAAAGCCTCGTGAAAATGCACTATTACTTGTCAGAATGCAATTTTAATGCAGATGCTACAGCTCTGTTGCAATATGTCCAGCCTAAGCACAGCCTTCAGTAGCTGGAGGACAGAACTGTATTTGAACATGTTGTTTAAGGCAGGGCCTGTAGTATGATGTGTTTGTCATATTATCTGCAACATCTCATTGTCCAGCTCATTTCCTCTGCTATGTGCATGTATCAATATATGCTCATATGCATATATGAATATGTATAGAAACTTTAATGTTTATCACGGGAATAAGTGTGTAGCTGTAGCTGCAGCAGTGCAGTGACCAAACAGGGAGCCCTGAAAAAGTCATTGGTGCCCCGAAGTTTTCTCTTCTCTTCCCTCTACCTGAGCTGGACTACACACAGTCACTCCTTCTCCCTGTGGGCATTATGGGCTTTGCTTTGCTTTTTTAGTGCTTATGGCAGGGAGCAGAAGTATTGTAGTGAAAACCTCTTTGCTCAGGTAATCCCATGTGCGTCCCATCCTCCTGGCACACCAGTATTTTGCTGCTTTCCTGAGCTGCTGGGGATTGATATGAATAGGCCATTCCTTAACTACCTGGCCTGGAGGATGATTCAAGAGAGTAAGATGAAGGCTTACAGAATTAAATAGAGAAAAGGAAGATGAGGCTGAAGATGCAAACCCCCCTTTCGGAGAGCAGGCTTCTGTCACAGGCTGCTGAGGGCAGTGGCCGGGCATTGCTGTGAGACACCTCACTGAACATGACAGGGCATGGGACACCAATGCCTGTTTATACAGGCAGGGATGGGAAGAATTAAGCCTGAATTTTCCACGCCAAGAGCTCAGTGTGCTGAATAAAGATCAATCTAGGTCCGAAAAAATGTTGAAGGGCTTTTTGTGTATCTGCGTGTGTGATTTTGAAGATTGAAAGCTTGGCTTTTTCAGTAATCTTTGAGGATACATCCAGGTAAAATTTGGTAGGAGGGAGCATGCTTGTGTGAGGTTTTAATAGGAAGCTGGCTCAGAGCAATACAGAAGTAGGTTATGAGTCCTAGTGTGTGCGTGTCTCTCTCATTCCTCATTTCTGTGTCTGCATTCCTGAGGGACTCCTTCATATCACTTCACATCACCATTTGACTTATGACCTAAGACAGATTTCTTTTCCCAGCTCAACAGAGGTGAAAGGCTAGGGCAGTGTCCCACAACCAACCTAGCTTCCACATTTTTTTCCAATCTGAAACATTTCAGTAGTTGCAGATAATTTTTGAGTGTGAACACATTGCTTCTAATGGCTGGAGGATAAGGGGACATTGTGAGGTTAATTAAACATTTCCAAAAAACGGTAAAAAAAAAAATCATAAGTAGTTACTAATGCCAAACATTTTAGAAAATTAAGAGAAAAAAATCTGTTCATATTTCTAATTGGAGAATGCCATTAATTGTTCCTATCATTTATCAATATAATTTAGTTTATTGCTGGCATTTTCCCCCTCTATACATTCCTGGTATCGTTGTATTTTTAGTAGCATAGCTTTCAAATTATCATAAAGGAAGAGAAGTAATGCTTTATGCTTACGGGAACAAACATTGTTAAATATGGAAAATTAAAATTTCTTAATATTTTCTTTTTTTTTTTTTTGAACTTTGTGTTTGTTCCAAAAACCTTTTCCCCTTTGTAAAATGCTTTTATGTTAATTAATAGCTGAGCTTATTATACATGGAAAATGATCCCTCTCCCAGATGTTAGGACTCAAGAACCATCTTTTTTTGGAGCCAGACCACCTATCCATGCACTTATGTCTCTGATTTTCATGTCATCTTTATGATTTTGGCATGGGCAGCAAGACAAATTAGCCTCCTTTAATCCATTTTTCCCCCTCAGCTTCCAAGGTTTTAGGTGCCTGAGAATCCCTTTGAAACCTACATCTTGGTCTGTAAAGTTATGCAGCTTATGGAGCACAAAAAGGACCAAATTGCCCTAGAAATACGCAGAGGTTAAAAAAAGAAGGGATTGGATTGTGCAATGGAAGACAAGAGAAGGCAGTATCTGTGTTTGCTGGAAAGTTTCTGTGTCCTTGGGCAAGACCAGTGGGCAGCAGTGGTGGCTGCAAACTGAGAACATGGAGGGGCTGTTCAGAGCTGGAGCATTAGAGGGCTTCTTTGCCGTTTGTCCTTTTCTGAAGGACTACAAAGGAAACACAATGATATCATAAGTGAATGCAGCTCAGAGGCAGCCTTCAGCTCGGCCCCAGTGTCACAGCAATGAAAGGCTGGTATGAAATGGAGGAGCAAAGCGTGCTCACGCTGCTGGCATCAGGGGCACCGGGAGCACAAAGCCACCGGCTCCCAAGTGGCTGAAAGGATAAACACTCAATTTGCACACACAAAGAGAACGTTTCCTTGACAAGGCAAGCTGAATTACACCCAGGGAAAATTCTGCATGCCCTTAGAAAAGAAATAAAAATCAATATGCTGTTTCAAGATACATTTTTATTCCCTGCTTTCAGTGACTTCTGTAAGCTGCGTGTCTGCTGCCTAGCTTCCAAATCTAAGCAGCAATGATACATTAAATAGCTGTGTTTTTAAAAAAACAATCGGTTTTCTTCTCGACTTAAGTGAAATATTGAAAAATCCCCTGGCAAGTGTGTTCAATTAGTTGTTTTTTATTGGATATCATTGGTGAAAGAAGAAATATGCAGTACAGATGTGTACTTGAGTGCTCAGGGAGACAACTTTAGGTGATAGGATGTTGATCACATTGCTCGGCCTTTTGGCCCAGTTCAAAACATCTGTGCAGCTCATTGAGTTGTTTTTTTTACTGGTTGGATAGCAAAGCCCATGTGTCAATACCGAGTTTGAACTAATGAAAGGACTATTTTCTTGGCTATCATGAAAAAGCCAAGAATGTGGACCATTCCCAAGCATAAATGTTCTTGTCTGTAAATATTCCAGTTGCAAGTAGGTGTAGATACAGATACCTCACAGAGAGAAGACCCTCAGGCTCAAGCCCCCAAATCTCTGCAACATTTTTTAAATCCAAATAGTCACTTTTTTGGCCAGTTATTGTATAAGCAGGCAGTGTCAGCTGGAACAACACTTCCATGATTTTTTTAAAGTTAGAAATCAGCTTTTGCCTAGTACTTTCCTATGTCCTTTTGGAGTGCTGTTTCACTAGGGTTTTTTCCTCTTTGAGATCCAACTTTTCTGTCAGCTGCAGTCAGCCGTAAGTTAATGCTCTTGGATGAAACAAGGGTTTCCCATCTCTTAAGTCTTTTTGAGAATTTCTTCACTTACTCTGGATTGGGGTGAACTCAAGTTTTTAAAAATGGAGATGGGAGAAGAGAGTGGTGGAAGAAACAGAAGCTTTATCAAATCAGAAGGAAAGCTTATATGTTTTCCAATTACCTGTTGGTCTAGTAAAAGGTATTTTGTCTGTACCTGCGTTTCTCCTGTCCTTAGCTTGGGACTGTTGATAGTAACCACGGAAAGAAACACCCCATGCAGACAGCTGGCTGAGAGGTGAAAAGCTCGGGCTGGAGCTCTGGGTCTGAATCAGCACCCAGCCTGAGCCCTTCCACCCCCACTGAGGGTGTCCTGACCCTCAGGCTGCTCTGCCTCCCTTAGCTGTGTCACAGCTTTTAGTAGAAATTACGATGTGGAAGTGAAAGGTCTATGGAAACCACGATATTGTTTTGTGTTAATTTAAATGGATTGGGGTATTTTTCAGAGGAGAAAAATCTGTTTGGCAACTTCCCAGCCCATTCTGCTGTTGAGCCTGCAGTATTTGTGTCTGCCTTAGGAACAAGTTGCAGCTAGAAGTGCTAATGCCTTGGAGAGTCGAAGGGTTGGGTTATGTAGCCCAGGAGAGCGAACATGCCTGTGTCCAGGACTGCTCACAGGCTGCACTTGGTCAGAGGAAAGCCTGAAGCAGTTTGGCATTGTTTGTACCAACACTGGGACTGTAAGACTAGAAATAACTAGAGCAGTGAGAAGTTCGCTAGTCTGGCCTAGAAGCCTAGAAGTTAAATTTAATCAGCAGAAGTAAGCATCCAACTTTCGGACATGAATTGACCACCAGCACACAGCTGTAACTGCGTGGGGCATTACAAGATACTGACTTCTATACAGGAAGCCAAAACCTTGCAGGCAGGAGCATGTAGGGAGAGGTCATAGTAAGATGTAGGAAAGCCTTTGATTTAGAAATTAATTAGCGACAGTAAGTAGTATAAACACTGTAAGACATAAAGTTTATGAGTGATAAGAGGATTAAAACATTGCTCTGACATTAGATGTTATGCACCTCCCATCCTCCTCGCTCAGATGAAAGTCCCTCTTTAAGCGGAGACATTTTGGTGGTTACCAGATGAACATTAAGAGGAACATGCTGCCAAATGTTAAGTCTAAATTAAGATGTTTGTATATTAAGTGATTATCTCTTTAGGCATATGTCCCCAAGTGCATATCTATAAAGAATCTTTTATAAATAATTCTTTCAGAAAATTATAATGATAAAGTGACTTGTGAGGAAGAGAGGACAAGGACTCATTCCCTGTTGCAATGCCTTGTTTATTCCGAAGCTTATAAACAAATGGGGTTATAATTAATTCTCTGGCATACCAACATACAGACTCTACCTTCAACATACAGATTTGACCAAGATTTTCTTTTTTTCTATTTTTGCTAAGTATATATCAAATCCTGCTAAGTCTTCCTGCTTATCTAGAAAAGTCATCACAGTATCATAGTTAAAGCTGTATATAAATGGATCACTAACTGGGGTTTCCAGAGACTGGATTTTTGAAATTTTATTCTAAGTTGTCTTTCACATCCTTCTATGCAAAGCAGAATGTCGTGTTGTGATTGATCTGTCTCTATAAACCACTGCCTATTGTGTAACACCTCTGCTTTCTTTGGATCTAAGTCGTTGGGCTTTCTGAGAACACCTTGGATGCAATGCTGAAGTGAAACATTCACACAGCCTGTATGAGTGCTGCGTGTTTTCCTGCCGTGGAGGTATGGGAGGCTGGCAGTTGTTATCCATTCCAGCAGTCCTCTCAGAACTGATTCAGTATTTTGCAGTACCTCATGTCAATGCTGTCAGAGACACCTCCCTTCTGATACAAAAGAGCTATCAAAGGTCTGCTGTGTGACTTCTATATCGTGACAAGATTCCGTGATGTGCCATTGCTCCACTGAATTTTCTATAAATAAGTGGGAACATAAAAATTTCCTTAAGATTGAGATAAAACTACTTTTTCTAATGATATCTTAGATGTGCATTTTTAAAACCCTGGGTTTCTAGAACTGGAGACACAAACCCTCGGAATCCAATTTTAGCTACATCACTCTAAATTAGAATAATCTCTCATATCCTCGCTGTTCTCCAGGTATATATTAAGACCAGAATCTGGTCAGTAGATTTCAATTTGAAATCTTTAGCCTGGTGACAATTTAATTGCAAGCAGATAAGCTCTGATTACCCATCAAGCTTCAAGCAGAGATCCACAATTTTCATCACTTTTGCTAAGATAGCTGCTGACACTCCATGTCATTGTCTAGACTCTTCACAGAGTTATAATACAAATAACATGTTAATTAATATTTAAAAAAAAAAGGACTGACAGATTTGCTGCCTCAAATGAAAATCATTTAAAGGGCATAAGAGGGCAAAACTGTCATCAAGCCTAAATGCATAGATAACCATAACAGTAGTGTTTACATAACCATAGTTATGAAACTGCAAAGCTAAACGTGGCAGGTTAATGCAGTCTATTTAAACGGTAAAATAACGTCATATTTTACCTGTATAGTCGATGCTAATTGCATGAATGTTGGCAATTTCCAGGATGCTTTTTACGATCAGAAAATGTGTTTTGCCTGTCTTACTAGTTGCACAAGATGACTTTAGAGTGCTTCTAGTGTGGTGCAATAACATTAGTCCTTTGTGTAGCACAATGTCCTACAGCGAGCGTAATGACAGTGTAGATATCATAGCTGTTAACAAATGGGCCTTAATGGTTGCTTCAGTCTTTATGACTCAGGCGAGACCCTTTAAAAATTGTACTGTAAACTCATTAGATGTAATTTGAATTTGGAACTTCTAGAAATAGATGCTAGCGGGTAGACTTTGTTGATGGTCATAGAGCAAAACAATTAATCCCTAGTTTATGTATCCTAGTGGGTTGGTTTTTTGTTTGTTGGTACCTCACTTGTTCATATTTCTTTCTCTGAAGGCTGGTTATGGTGTTGTGGGCTTGTTTTGTTATTTTGTTTGTTTTGCTTTTTTTTAAGGGAGGCAGTAAAAAATCCACTTTTTTGTGTCAATTCAGGTTTGAGGAGTTTAAAACCTGGTTTTCAGTTCTGCTCCCTACATCCCTCAGCTGTCCTGATAAGTTGTGCTCTTTCACAGATGTGAGGCAGACTGGTATAAACAGCTGTCCTCCTAGTGAAAAATCGAAGCATTAGATCAGTGTTGATGTCATTTTTATTTATTTTTTTCTCTTGAATGCTAGTAAATAGTGGTTGAAGTTCATGTGAACAAGGATGTTTAGAACAGCGTGTCTTAACTGTCTGACTCTCAACATGAGGCAATGTGTAATTCACAGAAACCTTCTGCAGAAGTTTCTGGATCCCATACCAAATGAAGTGCTGCCCTTGTAGCACAGAGACCCTGATTGAAGTCCAGCTTGCAGTCCCACACAGACTCCTTTTTTTCCAGGATAGGGCTCTTTCCAAAATCACACGTGAGTAGTTAGATGATGTTTAGCTCACTGACTGTTCAGTCTTATGATAGAAAAATAGTTCCTTTCCAGCATTCGCTGTCCTTCTGAATGGAGTGGCTGAGCAGAGTCACCCAGCTTTGGTAGGAACCAGAAGCATCCCTTGGCCAAGGCCATTCAGATGTTCTTTGTGTGGTGTGCAGGTATCACCGGGATGAGCCGGGTACAGGCACCTCAGCCAAGGGCTGGGCGTGAGCTACTAGCTGGGCAGAACAAAATCAGATTCGGATTTGGAGCACTGAACAGATGAAAGCCAGCAATGTCTCCTGCTCCAGCAGTGATTTAAGATGCTTCCTCAGATATGAAACATCTGGGAAGAGCAATTGATAAAGTCCCTCCGAGAAAGCGCACGCAACAGGGTGGCAGAGAAAGGCAGTACACATGGAAATTGCCAAAATCTTGTAAGAGTTCTTTTTAGCTCTAAAAAGCAAACAAATAAATAAATGTTGCTTCCTCTCTTTTTAGCCAAGCATAGGGTAATACTCCTGGTGGATAAATTCATTATTTTATTTTTCCCAGATAACGAGTCTCCTTTGGGTTAATCCTATGGCAAAGCAACCTGCCAAATTAGAGCCCCAGCTCCTGCCTCTTCTGTTGTGTCATTACTTCTGCACACCCATTGTTTCACCACAGAGACCATTTTATTTGCTGTAGTGAGCCTTTCTGTTATGATACTTGCTGATATGGAACATACGATATTGTGACTAGTCCACGTTTTCTGTCATATTTCACTAGCATAACCTTGCAAGTGGTATGAAAGGCTTTTACACCTGTCAGAAAGGCTTACTTAACTCATATGTTAGAGCTACTGCAAAACCGTCTTGCCGAAATGAGCTGCAAATTCAAAGCAGCATATTGAATTCTGTAATTTATTTGTTCACGGCACAGGTCAATTAATTTATTTCACAGTGATGTAATATTTAATGTTTGGGAAAAAAAATGGATAAAGCATGGATGAGAAGCTGTTCTCTGTTCAGCTGTGCAAAACAGCAAATGTTTCTCCTGTTTGCAGCAAATACAATGCATGTCATAATACTATCCAGTGAATAATAGTCATGCTTGCTGAAACGGTTTGGACTGTATTGTTTTTCCTGTCAACAGAAGATTCCTTAACATTCCTTATGAAAAGGCACAGTACAATTAAACAAACAAATAACTCTTTCCCAGACAGGAAAAATAAATAACCTTTCTGGGCCTCCCAAGCTGAAATTGTCATGCATATTTTATCCATAGTTGATTGAGACATGAAATATATCTCCTGTTTTGCTTTCTATGAGGCTTTGCAATGTGGGGCCAAGCATAGTGCAAGCCTTTCTTCTACAATATAATGCAAATAATCAATTATCGCAGAGTCCTTTTTTTGTGTCATCTTTTTAAAATTGCACTTGAAGAGGTAGCATTATGTGCTTCGTCAGTTTTGTTTATTCCTGTTCCTCAAGCCTCATCTTTTGCCAAACCCAAACACTAAAAAAGAAAACCACCAACAAATCAAAAATTATTAGGAAAACAAACTTTTAGGTTTGACTTTTAGATGAGTCACCAATAGCAAGAAATCTCAGATGAAAGAACTACCAACAGCAGAAACCCAGGGTTTGTTTTTATAGCAAGAAAAACCCAGAAATGCTTGTAGGTCCAGTGATATATCCAGTGGAGTATAGACAATAATACAGTAAGGGCAATAAATTTATGTAAATGATCTATTTGAACTGGAATACACCCTGTGATCTCAAAATTTAACTCCCTCTTGCTGAGTCCAGGTCCTGTCCCTGTCCTGCTCTTGGTGCATTTTCTCTATCAGGACCAATAGATTATTTCTTCCTGAAGAAAAGAAATGCCAAAGGAGAGATACCCTTATATGTTCCCCAGCTGCCTGGTGGTTGATGGTAAGGCTTTCTGAACAAATGAACTAGGTATTTTCATCCTGTTTTTAAGATAAATTACAGGGACAATTACAGCAAATCTATCTTTCAAAGGTATTGTTCTAGACCAATTTGTTAAGGTGAAGAGTACAGGTATTGCAGTCTTAAGTGTTGGATTTGACAGCCAGATTTTGAGTTTGTTTGAATAAATAAGTGCATAACAGATTACTGATAGGTCTTTGTGAATACCCCTCTTTATGTGCCTGCCAGGGCCAATAGATATTAATTCTGCCATGTTTCCTGCTTTTCAAATTAATTTGTGATTTTTGTTTTGTGTTAACTTATCATTTGCAGCATCTTGTTTGTATTCCCATTATTGGGTGTGAAGTTTTGAGGCATGTACGTGATAGTTGAACTGTGATTTTGCTATTTTAGCGTTGAATGCCAAACCTTGGTCTCATGGTATGCTGATCTTAGATAGCATCCATTTATCCATTCCTCATGTCAGAATCCGTGGCAGTGTCCTGCAGAAAACAAACAAGATATTTCGCTCCCATGCATTTATTGCATCACTTTGCTAGCTCATGTTATGGCTTGTTATTATTTTTAGTGGAATCCAGGGCATATAAAGATGTAGAGGTGCTACAAGTGAGCAAAGTAACCAAGAGCCTGGACAATAATAGTGGTGGCCTCGATGTGTATGTCACTCGTGGTAGAGTCCTAGGAACCTGAATTTTCTGGTGCTGTGGCCAACAAGGTGTTGGGATGGCCTGGAAGGTGGCTGCTGCTGGGGTAGGGCAAAGTGTAAGGGGACGCTTTTCACGTTGTCTTTCAAGACCTTAAAAACAAATAGTTTGTGCTGTTCTTCTCCAGCGACGAGAACAACCCAGCCATGGCCCCCCGTGTCTGCAAGAACAAAGGTCTGCTTTGCTTCTGATCAACCTTCAGATGCCTCTGTTGTGTTTAAGTGAGCAGTGATGGAGGCTGTCAGATGCCATCAAAAACTGATTAAGTTAATGAGCTTGTTTTGCCACTTGATGTGCTTCTCAATAACTGTTCTGAAGGTGAAAAGGCGGTAGGCACACGATCTTCAGGACGCTGAAATCCAGTCTGCTCCTCTCTTAGGTATGCTAATGTGGGTCATCTATCTTCCCTGTCACCAATAATCAGACTCATTTAGATCGCCTTTGATTTACACACCATGTTTTCCTGCCTTTTTCTTTGAGGACATATTTTGGAGAAATTAACATTTGGTTTGACTTGTTCTTTCTCATGCTGGTATCCCCACTTTTGCAGACTTTCAGATGAGCCTCCCTGGAGCTATTTGCAGCTGTAGCCACTGCATTGCCTTTCAGTTGTCATATAGACAGAACTGTGGTGTGTCACTTCCTGAGATCTGATCTAACAACACTGAAGTCTGTTCTTCTGCTCAGCCTAGATTTCTCTAGTGGTGTCAAATCCTCTGTAGGACCCTCCAGCCGTCTGCTAGCTACTGCTTTACCTTAAAGACTGAGAACATCAGGTTTCTCCAAGCTAGATTTGTGGTTTAACCTATCAGGAATGACATTGCTTGTGATGTTAGTTCCTCTAACATCTAGGGGAGGTGGTCCAATACAGGGATACATTTATGGTCATATGGTGCCACTGACTCAGAGAAACAGTGCTCTGGTGATCAGCCTGGTTTTCTACTGACTAGTCAATGATTATCAGGATCTGACTTGCCTGTAGTTTTCTCTGCTCGGTTGTCAATATGCTGAAGATTCCCATTTTCCCATTCTCTTTCCTGGGAATTTGCTCATAAAACACCCCTGTAGATTTCTTCTTTGATCTCATCGTCATAGTCATCCTCTAGCTGGTAACATTCTATAATTGTTATTTTCACATGTTTTGAAACCTACCTTGGAGCAATCAGTTGCTAATAAGTTCCTTCAAGATGAGAAATCTTCTTTTAGAAGTCCTAATTAATGATGCTTCCTGTGTGTGGTAACCATCTTCTCTCTTTGACTAAATTGTGTTTTTATTTTCATTTTTTCAGTGGCTGTCTGCTTCTCGTTATTAACTATTGCTTATTCCAGGAAGAATAATTACTGCAGGATGAGATTCTGTTTGTTGACTCTTCTCATAACCTTTTTTTACCTTTTTGCTGATGCAGCCATGCTCCAAATGTTCCAAACTTCTATTTCAGAAGTTGTTGTGCATCCTCATAGATTTTGTTACTTTTCAGCTTTCACAAGAGTCCGTGCTTGCCAGTATAGTCTGTTACCTTGGTATGTTCTCTGCCACGCGTCCATCTCTCTGTGTTCCTGACCACATAACTTTTCTTAGACAGCCAGAAAGGCCCTTTTAAATTGGAATATATCCCTCAGACCTGTGTAATTCAGATATCTTGAATCGGAATGAAAGCCTAGTAGAGTCTTGCAATCTTTCTGCAACATCAAGCCCCAAGGAAAACATTTATTTAAATGAAGTATGTATGATATGTGTTATATATGTTTGTATGTGTATAGATGCATATACTTAGCTGAAACCAACTTTATGCAAATGCAAGGTTTAGAGATGAGGTTTATTAATTTAAAAAATTGGCCATGGATACTCTAATATGTGTGTATTTTCGTGAGGAAAAAGCCTTTTTATTTTCTTGCGTTGAGCAGGTTTTTTATTGTGAGTCTGATTAACCAGAGCACCTAAACACTGGTTTTACACTAAGCATGTGCTTAAGGACTTCTGCTTTTGGGAATCCTGGATCCGTGAAAAGAAGCTGATTAGACAGTATTTTGAGCCACAAGGAGCTTTCTGTGAAATAAGCTGACAACAGCTCCTTAACCAGTTGAAGACTGAAGTACAATTCTGCATAATCAGCAGTGGTCCTGCTGCCAGTAAGTGAGACTGGATATTCCATCTGCCAGCTGGCATCTTCTCTTTCCCTCTGAATTTTGATTATTTTTACAACAATAACAATAAAACTTTGTGTTACTGTAATGCTTCACTACTGGGAAGCTTACAGTGCTTTACAAATGCATGATAACTGGTTAATTGGATTAGTTAATCTAGTTGCCAAAAGGTGAATATAAATGTATTACTCCCATTTTGCAGAAGCAATTGAGGCAGCAAGAGGTTAAGTTAAAGGAAGGTCTGCATACTGTTTAGCATTGACGTAGTGAAGGGAATAAAAAGGGTAAGCTCAACTGATAAACAGAAAGGGGAGATAAAAAAGTAACATTCCCTCTTTGGTGATCTAGGACAATCAGTGAGAAATCTTTCATTTCACCCTTTTAGTTGTAGCTCTGTGAGCTGGACCAACTCATCATTCCTTTCTGATGAGGAAAGAGTAACCCCCGCAAAGAGAAAACTGAGACAGAACCACAGAGTCATTTAGTTTGGAAAAGACCTTTAAGATCATTGAATCCAACCATTAACCCAGCACTTTAAGTCCATCACTAAACCACATCCCCGAGTGCCACATCTATGCATCTTTGAAGTACCTTAAGGGGTGGTGACTCAACCACTTCCCCGGGCAGCCTGTTCCAGTGAAGAACATTTCCCTAATATCCAATTTAAACCTCCCCTGGCACAACTTGAGGCCATTTCCTCTTGTCCTGTCTCTTGTTATTTGGGCGAAGAGACCAACATTCAGCTCCCTATAACTTCCTCTCAGGTAGTTGTAGAGAGCGATAAGATCTCCCCTGAGCCTTCCCTTTTCTCCAGGCTAGACAACCCTAACTTCCTCAGCTGCTCCGCATGAGACTTGTGCTTTAAAAATCTTTTAGCATTATTATTTTTGTTAGGGAGACGGATGTAGCCAGTAAAGCTGTGATATGAGTGGGGCCAAAAGGATTAAAAATAGTCCTGCTTAAGCTGTGGAAGAAGTGAAGATACTTGTGAGGCACTTGCTGTGCTAACCTGGGTCTGCACGGACCATTTTCCCTGGGTCCTGCAGCTCTATTACTCCCAGCAACCAAGCTGGCTTGTTCGGAGCTCTTTCAGAGATCTCTGCCCATTTCTACCCTGAGCATGTACCTCATCAGGCTCAGGTGCACTGGGGGTAGTCGTGACCTCCAGCAGCAAAACAGCAAACCTGGTGCTGGCTCCTCTGACCATAATCCAGTCAGCTGTTATTGATCCCCTGCTGGAAACAGCCTCTGCACACCTGAAGTCCCTGTCCTTGTCCTTTTCTCAATTTACTGCCCTTGCCTGGCACAGAGAGATTTGGAAATTTATGTGTGTTGTGTATGAAGCAGGGTATTGTATTTTAGATTAAAAACAGTGGAACTGTCCTTGAAAGGTACAGCCTGGGGAAGTAACAATGGAAATGGGCTTAAATTGTTTTAGTTAAGAAGAGATTAAGAAAAATGCTTTGATCTCCCATGGTAATGACGAACTTCAGCAGATGTACTTGAAGTCTGTAATCCTTCCTTCCACTTTCAGTTAAGCTAAAGACCACCACAATCTTGGTTGGTTTTTTTTTTTCATTTTTATTTCAAAGAGAATCTCATTGAGGGTGAATGAAATGCTCGTTAAATTGAGCCTGCTTGGTAGATAGTTGTTTCCACTAGCTAGATAATCTTTTGGGCATCAGCCATAACCAGAGAATGATGATTATTGTAGTCTGTGCCTATGCAGTGAGTTGTTTGTTCCTTGAGATGTCTGTATCAATCCACATTTGGATTTGAGTGATGGTGCGGAAGTATTATGCAAATTTAAGGGAGCACTTCAGGATTTATTAGGGTGCTACATACTTGGTGAGGGTATGCTGTCAATATAGTAAATCTCACCAAACCTGACCTCTTATTTTTATGTAAAAGTTATGCATACATATAATAATATGCATGCTTTTATGCTCTGCCTATTT
This sequence comes from Pomatostomus ruficeps, assembly GCA_013400735.1. Taxonomy (NCBI): domain Eukaryota; kingdom Metazoa; phylum Chordata; class Aves; order Passeriformes; family Timaliidae; genus Pomatostomus; species Pomatostomus ruficeps. The sequence continues at coordinate 12,034 of VYZT01030592.1, read as the reverse complement.
TGTAAGGGGAAAGAATTCAAGAATAATGGAGTCGTTGGTTTTAATTTATTCAGCTCCTTAAAAATATACATAGTAGCACATTGCTTTAAAATTATATAAGAGACCAGAACAATTTGAGGCAAAAAAAAAAAAAAGCTTTCCAGCTAAAACTTGCTTTTCATTGTATCAGCTCTCTGTGGTTTGCCTGCATGACCCAGCTGCAGTGAATGGAATCAAGCAAGAGCCTTTTGCCTGAGTCTTTCCTACGTGCTAACAGGAAGAAGTAGTGGTGACAGTCGTACCCTTCATCATCACTGGGAGAGAACAGAGAGGGGAGGGAAAGAGAGACCAAGAGCAAATGAGAACAATATTTGGCCCAAATTACTTTTCCTGACCAAACACTTGATATTTTTGTTCCAAAGGCCTCTGGCTCACAATGAAAATGAGCTAATCCCTATTAGGAAGGCTTTCTGGATTTTGACTGGGAAGTGTTTGGTGTTGAATGAAAAAGCTTTGAGAGAAGCTTTTGTCCATGTTGTGTTCTCATTAGCACTGTTCTCATTAGTGAAGCCTTGTGATAAAAATGGGTGCATTGCCCTAGTTTTTATTTTTTAGAACTAAAATCCAATGTGCAGGAATCCCTGATTTTTTTTGTTGTTTCCTTATCCACCTATGCTGTGCCTTGCATGAGTGCCTCGCTACCCTGTCCCTTCCTCTGTGTGCAATCCCAGCGTGAGAGTCTCACCCTCCTTCCCCTTCCTTTCTTCTCCCTTTGGCACATGCCACGAGCTGGCAGGATCTTGCCCCACACTGTAAGCTTGATAAAGGCTGAATAGTGACACTTGCAGAGGGAAATGTCCGCTCTGCCCGGTTTTAGAAACAAACGCAAAACACTCAGCTTAAAAAATTGTTTTCCTAGAATCTGTGTGAACCCTGCAGAGAGAAGCTCCTTCAGAGGTGGTTCAGAAAATGAATTTATCTTTGGAGCTCTGAAATGCCCTACGAAGGAGCTGCTCTCCGTTTCCTCTGATACATGAGGAATGTGGGGCTCCTCTCCTCAATTAGTCAACACTGCCTGAAGCTGGGCAAAACTGAGGTGCAGAAGCTGAGCCAAATTCAGTTGTCCTTCAGTGAACAAGTTTTCTCCTGCAGCAACCATACTTTGAGAAGTAAAATAATAATCTTCTAATACATGTTCCTTTGATTAAAAAATAGTTCTTTTTAGTGTGTCCAAAAACTTTCCAAGGCCCCAAATTCACCTTGAAGGTTTTCTAGCTGTTTTTATAGGGCAGAAGCGAGTGTCTGTGAAGCACGTTGCAGCGGGGAATCCCTGCAGCAGGCAACCAAAGGCTGTGACAGCAGCAGAGCGCTGGCTTTCCCAACCTGCCCTAGAAATGTGCTGCAACCTCAAATTGCAGCATCCACCCAGAGGAGGTTTTGATTTCTCTGTTCTGTGCCCTTTGCCTTTCAGCTAGGACCAAACTGTCCTTTGGATTGATAAAATAATTCAGCCTCAGGAGGGGATAAAAAAGCTCCTCCTGAGGCTGAATCTTAGAAAGTTGATTAACATGGCAGAGTATTACAAATGTAAGTACAGCACTCTGTGGGCCTGGTTTTGTTTGAGATACAGGGCTGTGCTCCTTCATGAGAGAAATTTTCCATTTAAATACTTAGTACTTTTATGTTTCTGATTTATCTAGAAACTCTGGCATTTTCTCTCTCAAAAAGTCTCATTACTAGTAAGACTCTCATGATATTTTGGCAAGTCCACTCCCCATTATGGATAAACTCAGTGAGTAGAGAAACATATTGAACAAGGACTTTCTTTTTTTTTTTAAACTGAAAGAAAGCACGAATTCCAAGTGAAAACTTGGGTTAGCTTTTCACTTTATTTTTTCCCTAATTGATTCATTTTTTGCACTATCTTTTCAAAATAGACTTGTGCTTACTTTTCACCTTTTTTCAAAGTCTCATTTTCCCCTTTCAACTTTAAAAGCTGAGGTGTGGGTTTTTGTTTGTTTTTGTTTGTTTGAATTTTTGTTGTTTTTGTTTGTTTGGTTTTTTTTTTCTTAAGTACTGTTTCCGTCTTAATTGCTGAAATTAGCAGACAAAGGAATTTGGGGGCTGGAGAAGCTAGAAAAACAGACTAGGAAAGCGGAGATGATGGGAGAAAATGGGAGAAATACGTACAACACAGTAAAGGAAAGATAAAAACATAAGAAGTATGGGAAAATAGAAAATATGGGGAGAAAAAGCAAACTGAAAAGGAAAAGAATTGCATTGCTAGAGAATGAGTTCTTCACTCTCTCCTTGCCTGCGTTGGAATGTTTATGTGTTTGCAGGAAGCGTACCGGGGTTTATGGAAACATCTTCCCCGTTGTCATCCCTGGACAGAATGATTCCTTTGAAATTACTTACAGGAGTGGAAAAGTCATTAATCAAGCCATCTTCCTAGCCTGTGCGTGAGTCTTTCTCTTTTTAAGTCACCTTAGAGGAGAAGAGAGAGGAAGAAAATGAAGAATAGGAGTGATCATCTCAGGACTGGAAAGAAAATGGACAAGACTATCTGGAAAAAAAAAGAAGCAAAAAGAGACCCTACAACAGAGCATCCCAATATTAATGGATCTTTTAAAAAAAAGGAGAATATCGTTGTGTGTGATATTCTAGAGGAAGTAGAGGAAGGTCAATTAAAAAAAAAAAGCTAGCAACTCCTAAAAATAGTATTTTTTTACTTTATATATTTAAAAATAAAGGGAAAGCTTAAATGAAACATTTAATTCTAGTTGTGCTTGCTTGGGTGGTATGATGGCCAGGAATTGTTTGTTTCAAGGGGGTCTGCTTCACCTCTTTGTTCCACTATGGGAACGAGTCTCTCGTACTGTTTATGTCTCAAGACCCATGCCAGAAGTCTGCAGTTCTTGTCTTCCTGTGCAGAACCGTTTTGCTTGGCTGTAAGCACAAAAGCCCTAGGGAGGCACTGTCTATTAAGGCTAATTCTGTTTCAGCCTTATCCAATACTTTTGTCTTTTGTGTGGCTCTCTCACACTGTGTAGTTTGGCTATAGCTTTAATCTGTGTGCCTCTGGCTTATGAAATGTTGTGCTGGTTCAGTTGCTTTCCAGTGGCCATGGTCCACACACTCTTTCTCAGAAGTTCACAGAGCTTAAACATGTGCACTGATCAGTCTGACCTTCTGCACAGACCCAGCTACAGAACTTTGTGCAGCAGTCCCAGTAAATCCAGGCTGCATCTCAGCACAGCTGGCACTGCCTGAAAGATGGGGCCAGTGGAGATCTCAAAACAAGTTGTTCAGGAGCTGGGGTTTTCAAAAGCACAGCGCTGTACTAAGCAGACCTGTCCAAACTAGTACTGAAACCAGTGACACAGTGGTGCTCTGCTAGTTCTTTTTATACTTGATGAGAAACAGTCCTAAATATTCTGGGAGGCCCACACTGTTCAGGCCCTGCTCTTTGCCACGTGGGCAATACCGCTTTATCCAGCGCTGGTGGGAAGCTCTCTGATGGATGCTGGTGAGATGCACGGTGGATGTGCTTATTGCATTTCAGGAACAGAAGATCCCTCTGACTTTCAGGGGCAGTTCTAGAAATGCTGCTGATTTATTAGAGCGTTTCTGATAATCCCTCTCTGTTGTCCTGAGTTTTGCAGTTCTTCAATGTTTCTCTCTGCTGTAGTACTTTTTCACACATGCTGTTGTAAACATGGCCATGTTTTTGCTAACTGTCCTTGTTGTTTTCATTCCATTCTCCTAGGCGGAGACATGTGATGGACTTTTCCTTTGACCAGTGTGATTGAGAGGTGGTAATTTCTACCTCCAATCCACAGTGATTTCTAAGAACATATAAATAAAGGTCAGAGGGTTCTGCCCTCTCTCTTTTAGCTCTCTCTTTTGGCTCCTCGACCTGGTCAGCTACGTGTGTTTTCTTTGTGTCCATACAGTGCGACACCTCTCTGACTGGCTTCTTTTGTGGTCCACATGGGTTGTTGCTGTTGCCACTGCTGCAGGGGGGTGATTAGTATTACGTGAAGTGCTGGAGAACCCAAAGAAATCCAAAGTGCTGTGGTTCTCTATGGTCTCCACACTAGCAAAGAGATCTTATTGCAACGTGCATGTTTTTGTGATGATCTGCAGAGAAACAACATATACTGGGGGAATGGTATTATTCGAATTCTTAAGAGGATACTGTGATGAAGAGCTTTGGTGCTACAAGCAGTACCTGGGACAATATCCAAAAAGCCCAGATGTTTAATCTGCAGTGGCTTCATTTTAAGCTATTAAATGTGGAGTTTATTTTTTGGTTGGAAGCTGACTTTTTTTAAATTTTCCTAATGTACATTAAAACGTTGACATTCCTGAGGGAAGCTTGATTCTGTTGGTTGCCTGTTACACAAGTGCAATGTGTGAATTAGGATTGGAACCACGTGATTTGCTGGACTTTTTTTTTCTTTTTTTTTTCTTTTTCTTTGGAAAGATTTTAGGTTTTGTTTTCTGGGACAACAATGCCTTGATGCAATAAATGCAGACTTCCTACATGACAAAATCGCTGATAGGAAGGTGAAATGGGCATGCTAATTAGATGTAGTGCAGACTAAGGGAGGGAAAGGCTGCCTAATACTGTAGTCTGTCTCCCATCATGTCGCACCATCGTGTTTTGCACGAGATCCTTCATCTGCTCCATCTGCTTGTTTCTAGATAAAGGCAAGGAAAGGCTACTTCTTTTTCATGTGCAATGTTTGTCCCAACCATCTGTGAAGAAAAAAGAAAAAAAAAAAGTAATAAAATGAAGTGACAGAATGGTATGCTTTCTAGAAGACTAGGGGGTTTTCTCTTTCCAAATATCTTCGCTGTCTGTTGCTGGAACCTCATAATGTCCTCCAGCACAGGAGAAAGCACTAGGGAGGGTGAAGCTGTTGTGCTCCATGAATAGATGAGAGTGGCGATCCCCATTTCTGTCAAAGGTCCAAGCTGGCATGTGAGGGAATTTGCACCTCAGGTCCTTGTTACCCTCCACCCTTTCCCTTTAGCAGTGAAAAATATACCTGCTCTCAGGGTCATATAACACAATAGCCCTCAAAGTAATAGAAATACCCAGTACAGGATATTCTGATTGCATTATATACAGAAACACGTGGACATGCCATCTTCTGATTGATGCACCACCTGTCTGTGTCACCTCTGGAAGAAAGAGTTCCAGGCCTGCCCCAGAAATACAAAATGGTGCCTAGGAAGGTGTAAGGGTAGAGTAGCAAGCCAAGGCTGCTGTCTCTGTGTAATGGAAATGAGATGGGTTTCCTTTCATGGGCGCCCTTCTGGTCCTGGGCCCTGAGTAATCCTGTGTTCATTTTTTCAGCCAGCCAGTGCCTCATCATCTTCCTCCACACACACCCTTCACTGCTTTCAGGGTCTGGTGGTGGTGTGGGAAGGTACTTTCCTTTGAATTTCATCACAAAAATGGCTTTGAGAGCTGCAGGCCAGCGATAAAGCAAGCAGCGAATTTTGTAGTACAACATTTATACTCTTAAGAAAGAACAACCGTGCCTGCCGGATATTTGTCTGGCTAATTCTTGCTGTTGACAGGAAGCAGACATTCAGTCTCAAAACATTTACATATCTCTGCATTGACAACACCAACATGGATTTGGCGTCTGCGTGAGAGATGCGCTGCAGTGCCTGTGTCTATTCTCTGTCTTGCCTGCTACAGCAAACGCAGCCCGAGCGACTGACCAGGACCACACCACCACTGTGGGAGTCCACACTCTTCCTTGAAAGACTGAAAAAATAATTTTTGGTTGCTGGTTCTTTATTTCTTTAATGCGGTGTATGAGGATCCTGCTGGGCATTTCAAATATCTGTTTCTCTTTTTGTGCATTTTGGCTTCCTAGGCAAAGTAAGTTTGCTGGGTTTGTGTGTCCCAGCAAAACTCCTTGCTGCTTCCTCTTTCATTTTTGTTTATTTGATGTACTGTGCTGATGCACAGCCACTTTCTGCAAACTATTACAGACCTGGGCATCTCAGTAATTTTCTGTATAATTTATAAAAACGGTGATATTTTTAATAATAAAATATGCCTCGTTAATAACAGAATATGATTATACCTGAATTGTCCTCACTTTCATTTTAAAAACCAATATTGTAGCATATAAAATCCCCCTTCTTCACACATACCTTCTATTTTTAAGCCTAAAATTTGTACATTAGGTGGCTTCATGTGGTGAAAGCTTTTTTCCATTGTATATTTGGCCTTTCACTGGCAATATATATCAGAGTTTGCTTTTTAGTTAAATCCTTAAGGGTCTCTGGAGACCCTAAACTAAACAGTTTCATGTTCAGAGGATGCCTGAGCATTTAGGAAGAGCTACTGGACATAGTCCTTGCTGATATTCTTATCATCTGAATTCCGGATAGGACGTGGCAATCACCATCATTGGCAATGCCCCACCTCTCCTTCTAAGGCATATACCAGAATTTTGTTTCATTAACCTTGCTGCCAAAGCTCCCTCAATACCTGCTTATTACACAAAGTTGGGAAGCATGAGGCAATTACACAGAAAGGTAATTAGATGATGCTGAGGACTGGATTTTGAGAACAAATCCTATAGTAAAATCATTTACTTAGCAAGTAATAGAAGAAACTCTGAATGGAAAGTTGGAAGATTATCTGTAGGGAAAGCTTCAGATGATCTTGTAAGTGCCCAAGCCAAAAATGGGCACAGCCATGAAGGCAACATACAGGGTACAAGGATGGATCAGGTGAGATCCTTCCAGTAAGTAAAGGGTAATATTACAAGAATTATGTAAGTCATTGGTGTAACCTCATGTGCTCATCTAATGCTGGGTTTTCATCACCCTCATTCCAGAAAGTCCCAGGATGTCTCTTCCAGTGCCTTTTTTTTCTCTACAAGCTCTGTGAAGGCTTGTTGTGGCCATGAATTTCAGTGTGCAAGCAGCTTCCTACAGATTGGCATTTGTGCACAGAGGATTGTCCTCCTGCTGGTTTGACCTTCCAACACCTCACAGTCGTCACCCAGGTGGCTTCAGCCTGGGCTTCATTGGACATCTCCATCAGCCCTTCGTGGTGTGTCACCCCATGTGCTGTACCAGCAGGGAATGTTACACGCAAGCTGACACTAACGAGCTCCCTTAAATTCAAGACAGCAAGGAAGGTGTTTGCTTCAGATTCAAATATCATATTATTCACTTGATTCTTTTTCTTGTATTAGAGATACAGGATATATAGTGATAGGAGACTTCTACTAGTTCCGGAATTCAGATTTGGTTAAAAGCTCGCATTCTCCCACTTTATCTGTGTCTTCCACTTACCTAGATTGCAGAACTATCTCAAATCTGAAAAAAATGGATTAGAGATCTTGAGAAGAAATTTTCCGATGTGATTTCTTCTCCTTTTTTTTGGTTGTTGTTGTTGTTGTTGTTTTTTTCTTTTGTCTCAGGTTGGAAAACTAATAGCCATTTCTGGCTGCCATAATAATAGCAGTTTTGAACTTCAGACTACAGGGAAATGTGGTAGATACATGAAAAAAGGCTCAGAAGGTGCAACTGGTATTTAACCACAAAAGAAAAAGAACACCCTGGGCAACGTAGCTATAAAAGTATAAGGATATCAAATTCTGATTGTCTGAAATGCTGTCTAAGTCCCAAATTGTTGGGCAATAAATCTACGCTGTGTCTTTACCGTGGATTTTGTTCTGACCTGTGTGTTGTGGCTTATCCTGCTCTGTGCCGCCCATCTCTGCTGCGCTTCCCCTCCTTAGCACAGGTGGAATGCTGGTTGGTACCACCAGTCATTGCTTGAAATCGTGTTGACCCCTTGCTGAAAGGTCATCGGTGTTTTAGCATTTTGGTGCTGGTGATATCAGGATCCTTTTCTTAGAATTATGAAATATTCAGAAGGTATTGCTCATCTCTGCCTAAAGCTCCAAGACACCATGAGTGTTGATGGGTTGGAATAGGAGCTCTGTGCATGTTTTCCAAAATGTTTATCGCAGCAAAGGTTGACATGCCAGAATTGGCCAACTGGCATGAAAAAAACATTTCACTTTCTGGGGAAAGTGTTATCGCTTTGCTGCCTTTTAGAAACTATAGTTGTTTTCTGAATTACAAGTGGTTTGCATAAAGAACATAAATTGCTGTGCTCTTTATCACTGCTTACTGTATGACAAATATACAGTCCAATTTTTCAAGTGCAGTGTCTTGAAAATGAATGTGTATTTGAAGTGAAAACCACTTCAGTACTTGAGCATCCTCCCTCTGGAACAGACTGGATAATAACATGTTCATCACCTTGGGTTATTTTAATATTTCCTGAGCCTGCACAAGATGCTTTCTATTTTCTTGTCAAAACATACTGAAAAGAAAATTATTTTTAATAAAGTACAGTAATCACAGTGTGACCACCAAGTGCATCTTCTCTTGTCAGATTGTTTCTTCCTACTTGCAAGGATTTGCAGTTACTTAGTGTTAAGATTGCTGAGCAATCCAGTGCTGGGAAGAAGAGAATGGAATATTTCATTTCTGACAAAGAGCCCTGCGTGATACACAACATCCTCCTGCACCTCCTAGAATAGTATCATTGTTTAGAATGAGGGCTGGAAGAGTTGGCTGCTGAGAGATTTCATTTCTCCACTCCCAGTATTTCACTGCTGTCTTCCATAGGTGCTGGAAGTGCACTGGAAGTGAAGCACCCGTTGATTCTGTTCTGTCTGTCCATACATGCCTGCTGGAACACCGTGCCAGACAGCAACCCTGAGAGATGCAGGACAGTATTAATGTTCATTTCTAGCTAGTCCACGGGAGCTGCAATCAGTCTCGTAGATTTTTAGGTTATGTGAACAGCTGGAGGTGACTTGCTTAGCTTTGGGTAAACTGAGGTCCAGTATTTAGAAGGGAAAACTGGTTGTCTTATGCAGGCACTGGGAGCTTTCAGAAGTAATGGCTGAATGATTTTTTTCTAAACTGTTTCTCTACACCAGGTTTTTTACTCAGGTCTAAAATAAGTGATGGACAAATCTCAAGAGATTTGGTTTCATATCTTACCCAAACATTATCCAAGCTAAGTAAAGCTCTGGAGTCTGCATAACTGAGCATGAAACCTCAGAAGAACAGACTTTCTCATGAGAGTGTCAGTGTTTCCTGCTGTCTGGAAATACCAAGAAAATAGTCTTTCTTGTGGTATTTTGAAACTTCAGCATCTGGACGTTGCGGTAATCAGAGGAAAGTGAATATGAAAAATAGCAGTTTAAAAAATGAACCCTTGTTCAGTCTTGGGTGTAAGGGTTCCTTTCAAGGTTTTCAGCGAAGCTGTTAATTGATACCGTAACTCTGTATCTCAAAGCAGGTGATCTAAATCTGTAGCTGCAAATTCTGGCTTTTTTTTTTCTGGGTATTGCAAAATATTATCACTTGTGAGTCACCAAATATTTCTTCAGTCAAGGAAATAAACAGCTATTGTATCCTTCCCTCCCTTTTATGTAAATATGTAACTAAGCACTGCTCTTGCAGTACTTGTTTTTTGGGAGAACATTCCGCTTTCTTCAATCACTGCTTCAAGTGTGAAATTCAGCTCAGCTGCAGAGCCACAACGAATGTCTCACGCGAAACAAATCTAGTGAAAATAATCTTACTGATTACATTATACAACTAATATATTGATAAAAATGTTATGGTAGTAAATAAGTGTAGTGTTGAATCATACATTGGTTTATATGGCAGTTGTAGATATGAGCTATCCCTCTATTTAAAAATAGAGTTAATCTTCATTTTGGATTTTGACAGTGAATCAATGGGACTTGCAGAGAGATTTACTTCAAAAGTTAAAGATGGAAAAGTGTGTGAATCGCTTGTGCTTCTGCCACTGCAAGATTTACAATCTGTGTTCTTCTTTATTCAGTCCATATTTAGTAACTTGAGCAAGAATTTTCCATCATTGGTTTTGTGTGATTAATCCAAGTTCATGCTGTTAGCAAATACCAGGAAATATTTCTCAACTTCCTAACTCTTAGTTTATTTTCACCAAGATTTTTGTTCTTTGACAGGTCCTCACAAAGTCTTGGGTCTCTCTCTTTGTGCTGCTCATGTGCTGCAATTAGGGTTACCCATAATTATTCACTCACATGTAGGCTCGCTTTTAAGGCCCCAGACATTTGTCATATTGTTAGGGATAAACAAATACAGCACTGCCATTTGCAGACTCTGGATTTTTATGTCTGTGTTTGTGCTTTTTCTAGAATTTTCTTCGGTTTGCCAGTCTTTGGGGTTCTGAATTGCCTTGCTAGGTATAGCTGCTAAATCCATAACTTCTTATGCCTCTCCCCCTCACTGTTGTTATTGCAAGCATCTTTCACAAAGAGCTTTTGTCAGGTTTGAGATCTGCTTCTGTTCCTTCGGAGACGAAGTTTTTGGAAGCATGAACTTCCAGAAAAATAGACATGAATATGCATATACATATAGTTACTTCTTATTGTAGAAGTACTTCTTTCCCACATACCAAAATTTTGTAGGTTTCTTTGTATTGTTACCTTTACTTAGCAGAGATTGACTAAAAATAATTTAGGAGTTGAAAATACATTAAAAGATCATAATGAGTTCCATACTTCAGTTTTGCATGAAAATATCATTAATTACTCAATGCAATTAATAATAACCTGCATTCATATATGCTCTGCTTAAATTAAAGTAATTGAAAGTTCAAATTAAGAATGCGTTTGCAAACAGGTCTCTAAAAATTCTATGTTAGTGCTGTTTTTCTCCAGCTCTCTTGTTACAAAGGGGATTCAAATAATGCAAGAGGCAAAAGAAATCACTGCAGGAACATAATCAAAGTGACAGTTTTGTGCTGTATTTCCATATCAAGCTAAAGCAAACAAACAAAAAATCAGCTATATATGCATACTTAACAATGTCGGTGCATCTCTGGGGAGTGATCTGAAATGAAGGGACTATCTTTTCTTTCTTGCATTTAAGATTCTCCACTTCCAATTATTTTTCTAACTATATATTAGCTGTTTTAATTAAAAGGTGATGATTCACCACCTTCTAGCCACTGAGAACATTTTTATAAAGTAGAGATTTAAAAATAGTAATAATGCAGACTATTTTACTATTACTCTGAGCATTTGGAGCTGTAGGAATATTTTAGCACAATTTGAACAATGAAAGCAAAAGCTGTTTTCGGTAATTTTGTGTTCAAGGGTGATTCAACCTCTTTGCTTCCTAACTCTAATTTTCCAAGGCTTATAAAAGTTTAATTTGATTCTTTATCTGAGCATAAAACAATGTCTGAAAATTGCATAGTAAATTAGTAGATAATCAGGTTTTTTGCAGACTACCTGATTGTCAGAATGAATACTGCCTTTTAAGAGAAGCTCTAAAAAAGTGCTGGGAAAAAGTGAACTTTACAACTCAAATTAACTTAGGTTTTTGTGAAATCTTAGTTGTTTATCTTAGTGCGAAGGAGAAACATCTCTCTAATTATTATATATTTGCTTAGTTGTGTATTTATACGAGTGTTTGTGTCAAAACTTTGCGTCTTCAAATGTATGCATATATATGTACAGATATGTGTGGAGGTGATATAAAGTTAAAATAAGGTATTTGTGATAAATATATTCTATTTCATGGTTTCTTAATTCATCAAGTAATTTTGACTGCTGCCTCTTCCCTAGGCTGGTGTTCCTCTCCCTTACCACATCTTCTTTTGGGGGTGTTTTTAAACTTCCTGTCTCTAAGTAACATTAACAGAAACATTGATGAAAAAAGCAAGCACTATCTTAAAATTACTTTATTGTCCTTTTTGTCAAAACAACCTCTAAACCCCTTGAAGGCCTAACCTGTATGATATGCTCAGTCTTCTCTGTTCTGGATTTCACATCAGATATTTGAATTTTAGATGGTCAGAAACAAGGACTGGGAACTTTCTTACATTAAAAAGGCATTGTATGCTGGTGGGAAACACAGTTCCAAATGGTCTGGTACATCACACCTCGCAAAAAATTTAGGTATAATGGAATTTTAATTACACACA
>VYZT01030591.1:223228-275564 GCA_013400735.1 Pomatostomus ruficeps | reverse complement strand
CCAATCACCGCGCGCCGCCGCCAACAGCCAATCACCGCTCCCGCCGCCCCTGCCAATCACCACGCGCCGCCGCCAACAACCAATCACCGCTCCCACCGCCCCTGCCAATCACCGCGCGCCGCCGCCAGCCGCCAATCAGNCGCGCGCCGCCGCCAACAGCCAATCACCGCTCCCGCCGCCCCTGCCAATCACCACGCGCCGCCGCCAACAACCAATCACCGCTCCCACCGCCCCTGCCAATCACCGCGCGCCGCCGCCAGCCGCCAATCAGCGCTGCCGCGGTGCCCACCCGACGGCCCCGCCAGCCAATGGGAGCGCGAGCAGCCACGCCGCCCGCCCCGCCCACCCGCGGAGCCGGCTGTCAATCACGGGGGCCCGGAGTGCGCGGCGGAGCCACGCCCCCTCGCCCGACCGGGGCGGGGCTTACGGGCTACGCCCCCGGCTGTCAATCAGAGTGAGTGACGGCGCGAGGCCCCGCCCCCGTGCCGCCTTTGGTGACAGCGCCCGGGCTGTGTCTGTGTGCGCGGTTTGGTGACAATGCCAGGGCTGTGTCTGTGTGCGCGGTTTGGTGACAGCGCCCGGGCTGTGTCTGTGTGCGCGGTTTGGTGACAATGCCAGGGCTGTGTCTCTGCAGTTTGGTGGCGGTACCCGGGCTGTGTCTGTGGTTTGGTGCCCGGGCTGTGTGCGCAGTTTGTGCCAAGATCATTATAAAAACGCTTTTCTAAGAGAGGAAAGAGCCCACCCCGTGCCCCGGGAGGCAGAAGTTCAGTATCCATTCCCCGCCGCACTGGCCCTGGTTTCAAACCTCTCCATCACCACCTCACCGTTTGTTGTTTTCGCCTCTCTTGCAGTTCCTACACGTTTGCACATAAAATTCTCAGTTGCAGTCCTGTTAAATGCGAAAGATTCCACATCCTTTGTGTAGGAACTTCGTTTACTGAGTCCAAGAGATATTAGACCGGCAAGTGGCAGCTTGTGACAGGAGCCAGGAGCTCCTGGCAGATGGCAGGAGACACCCACCCTGGTGGAACTCGCTCTTCCCATCTCCAACTGCCCAGGCTGTCTGGATTCCACCGAAGCTTCCCCCTCCCCTTTACCAAATTGAAAATAGAATGATTTGTCCTTAACAGCTCATCACTTCACCCACCTGTCAAGCCTAATGTGTAAACCAAGAATTTTCTCTCTCGATTTGTGGTTTCTCCCTTTTACAGACGTTCTCACATCCCTATCTACATGCAAGTGCCATCAGGGCTTGTTTGGACCACTACAGACCCTCACACCTCTTTTTTTTCCTGACAAGCTGGTAAATCCTTCCTAAACTGGAATCCAACTTTCTACCAAAATAAGTGCCCCTTTTTTGTGTAACTTGAGAAAAAAAATGAGTAATTACCTTCTGATTTTTTACTGTGTACTTAATCCTGTACTGGTTTTGTGTAAATCACAGAATCCCGGACTGGTTTGGGCTGGAAGGGGCCTTAAAGGCCACCCAGTGCCACCCCTGCCATGGCAGGGACACCTCCCACTGCCCCAGCTGCTCCAAACGCGTCCAGCCTGGCCTGGGACACTGCCAGGGACGGAGCATCCAACCTTCAAGGGATGCACGAAAGGGTTCTGCACCGTCCTCTGCAGATACGAGCAATCTCACGGATTCCAGGCAATTCTGTCTCTCCCAAGAATTCCTTGTTGTGTTCTCGGCTTTGAAAGCAAAGAGAACGGAACACTGCCAGCGTTATCCAACCCCAGCACAGCGCGGCAGGATGTAAATGGCCCCAAACTTACCTCTCCCCCGGCAGAGGACATGAATCGTGTGGAAACCCTGTACACCACGCCCGAGGCAGCTTTTCTGAGCCGGGAGGAGCAGGGTGCACCCGTACCTGTCCCGCGCCGAGGGCTCGGTCCGGCAGCCAGCAGCGTTCCAGCAGAGGGGGCTCTGAAGCTGCTTAAAACCCAGGAGCTCTCCTGCCTTTGGAACGGCAAAATCAGAGAAGGACGGGGAGGAAGAACGTTATAAATATTATACGCTTTTAGGCCATTACATCCTCCGAGCTGGCAGCCTGGGCTGTTTCTAAAACAACACAAACGAAAAAGCTCAAAATTAACAGCTTCTTCAGTCACAGGCCCCGGAATAATCTGAGAGATCACTTTTTCTCTGCACCCATTGCTGCGTACTGTGTTACCTCCGAGGTTTTCTCTCAAGTACTTTCGAGCCGTTTACTGATCACTGATTAATTACGTGCTCTTCGCTTACAGCTGGAATCAGAGCCGGGACTCTCCCGAGGTCACACAGCAGGACAGCTGTGCCAGATGTTGGCTGTTCCTTAACACTGACAAAGGGGAGAACATCTTCTCTTTTTTCCTACCTGCATTCCTCTGCATCATTTCATGCCCCTGGTTTTGCCACACTGACCGGCGACCTGCTGCACCAGTACCTGCCAGTCCCCCACCCTTTGCGCTGCTCCAGTTTGCACAAGCTGCCTCCTCCACCGTCGGGGAAGCCGAGAAAGTTTCTCTGGAGTATTCCAAAGCACAGATCCAAGGGGAAAAAGTAATCTGTGAGGATGCAAATACATTTCTAGGGTAAATGACAAACAATTCTGAGGAAAAAAGTGTCTTTTCTGAGCAGGGCTTACTAGCACAAAGTCCATATATAGCTTAAAAACCACCGCAGCATCTTCGCAGGCAACTCTTTCCACTGTGGTCATGAAGCTTAATTAGGCTTTTATTTCCAAGCCAGTACACAAAGAATTAGAGAGAAATCCAACCATTCAGTTGAACTAGAGTTCATCTAAATACGTAGTGAAGTCATCGGTCCTGCTTGCCAAGGCCTAAGGTACAAATTTCCAAGCTCTGCCGCCGTGTTTGCCTCTTGCTCCCAGTTCCAGACACGACAGCAGTGACCGAGGGTGTGGAAAAAACGCCCTTTGAGACAGGTCACCCTGCCCAGGAGAGATGTAAAGCTACCGAAGCGCCCAAAGCTTTGTCTTCACTTTGCCTATATTCAAATCCCCTCGGAGACTCATTATTGGAACTCTAATGAGACCTCTCTTCCCCTCGTCTTAAAAACAAAACCACACACAGCAGATAAATCCCATTTGTTGTGCAGGGAGCAAGCAAAGGGTTGGGAAACACGAGCAGAAGCAACACTGGAACACAGGGACCCCGCAGCAGATTTTTAAGAAAGCAAATATTTAATGTGCAGCTGCATTAATCATTCTGTTGGAGTTCTTAATAACGTAATTATTTAGGGAAACTTGCAACTTAAGAGTAGCTGGAATTACCAAGTTTATGTGAGTATTTGTAGGACGAGGGATCGATTCAGCAGCTCTGCAGGGACAAGGCAGAGCCATCACCCTCCTCTTACAGCAACAAACTCCACACAGAGGAAAGAAGTTCACTTGTAGTTCCCGGCTCCCCCCAGGTTTTCACTCATCACACAGTGAACTGCAGTCAATCTACAAATGTTCTGTTTTTATTACAAAGTATGAAAGGCAGAAAATACCGTACCTAATACACAGGAGGCTGAAACTTAGAAAGAAGGTTAAAAAATTGGAATAAAACTACATAGGAAGCAGGAAACAGCATAAAAGGATGCAACATTCCACTTTCAAGCGAGTTCAGAAAATTGCCTTAAAATTTACAGTTTCAACAATACGGTTCCATGACTCAGGTGTTAAAATCCATTGTAACAAACCCTTTTATATTTTCTCCATAAAAATAAAGGGATATAGGGACACTGCAGTTATCCGTGTCAACACTCTACGTCTGTTGAACAGCAGGATACTGGGATTCCTCTAGGACAGAACAGCAGCGAAGTTGCAGGTGGAGAAAAGGACAGAAGTAAAATTACTATTGCTTTAACATATTTCAGTGAGAACAAGAAGTCAGGAATCTCATATGGGTGTTTGTACAATCATGCTACAAAGATCACACCTCCAGGAAATTACCACAACAGGACTGTGAAAGGGAGGAGCGGGAGGGAAAACACACCTAAAGTCGCATCTCCTACTCGGCTACCGGTAATAAAAATGCTTCAGCGCAACGGATTTAAATTACATTTTACACTGCTAGCAACCCAAGGGTTAAAAAAGGTTATTTTTAAATAGTAGATTTTGTAATTCCTATTGCCCAAGTTGTCAAAAAAAGCAACATACCTTTCCCCAGCTGCACTGGGGCTCTGTCCTGCTCTGGTTCTTGCCTCGCTGAGATCCCACAGACCCACCCTCAGCACTGAGACGGGGCTGGAGCTGCACATGTTGTACATGGAATGCAAACTCCAAGGCCTGGGAGCTGGACCATGGGTTTACAGCCCCACATGGCCACAATATTTTGTCAGGAAATAACTTTTTTTCTTCCTTTTGTTAGATACCCTGAAAAGAAACAAACTTGATGGAAGCCACTCATAAAATTTTAATTATTTTTATGACTATGGAAAATTATTTTTATGACATTCTCACTTGATGCTGAGTATCAGAGGCTGCACAAAAGGCCATGGAGGTCCTCGGCAGACACACTCATCACCTGAAACAGGCAGCAGCAAATCTCACAAGTGCCTTTGCATCTGGTGTCTGCCATGAATGACCAATGAGCCTTCAGCAACTGGTATTTAGCTGCAATTTTAATTACGGTTCTTTTTAGTGCTGGTGAGAGGTGCTGACTGGAAGTTCTGGAGATCTCTTCCTGACAACAAACCGAGTCAGGGGCACCCTGAACTCTCCTCAATACCCTCAAGAATGAAACATTTCTGACTCCGGCTGGGTGAGCAGGGGAAGTACAGCTGCATCAGAAAGTGCTCTTTAAGTGCCACATACAATTAATCCCCTGGATTCTCTGCAAAGATCAAGAGAAACTGGGACAGGGTTGGCAGTACCTCGCTCATTGTTTTCCACGTCCACAGAACAGCACGTACAGGCTTGCTCTGCAATATTGGTCTGAGGGTAGGAAGCAGGAACGTGTGTTGGAGAGGACTGGTGTTACCTGACAGGGTAACCGTGCATGTGAGGTGCAGGGACCACTTTGCTGAGAGCAGCAGGAAAACTCAGCCCTTTGGTGCTTTGATGGGACCGAAACTGTGCGACCTGCAGAGCCCAGAGCCTGCCCATGCTGCTGGTGCTTCTTTCCAGTGTGTCTGGAGAGTCAGAACACCACCACCAAGCTGGCCAGTTCCCTAGTTTAGGCTGTGTGGATTTACAGGCAGCAGCTGCAGCTTTTCTCTCACAAAATTTAAGTTATCCAAAGAATCCAGGCACATCCCTACACAGCCAACCCGGCACTGCAGCCACAGCGTTCGATGGTAAAGGAGAGGATTCCCAAACACCACCAAGGTCCCAAACAAAAAGGACTCTCCAGGGACATGGAGCACAACACCCTTGGGTCGGGCTTGCAGGACAGGGTCAGTTTCAGAACAGGAAGCTCCAGTTTAACATTTACAGTCTCCTCAAGTGCTCACGTTTTTGGCTTTCAGTCAAACAAGCGAGGGTCCCCTATGACGACCCCAGTTCAGCATTTTGGTGACGCTCGTATTTAACATTTTCTACACAACGCGGACGAACGCACACCCTGCAAAGGCTGAGGAGACGATGACTCTCCTCTTAATCTTACCAAAAATATCCTTGTTAAAGTGCCATCTGCAAGAGAACAAAACTGACACACTCGGCTCATCATTTACATTGACAACAAGCACGAGAACATCTGTGAGCTCTGCACATCAGACTCCTCCCCTCACCTGGTCTCTGGCAGGCTGTGATCTGCACTTGAGACTGAGACAGCTTCTCTCTGCACCACCAGGCAAAAATAGAGCTTTTTACTATTATCCAGAACATTCGGGAGAGTAATTACCACTAAGTTTTGAAAGGATCATTAACTTTGACTTATGAGAGGCAATGCCTCCCCCGTTAAATGCATTTCAAGGTTCCATAAGGAACAACCTGTTTTATCAGTCTCCTCTCATACAATCTGAAACCACTGTGTTTCCTCTCTAAATAGATTGTCAAAGCACTCAAATCCTTGCCTTTTGAATCCCTGCACACACAAGTACAATTCCCACAGATGCAAGCGACCGTAGTCCCCCTCGTTCAGACAACCCGGAGCTGGCACACTGCGCACTCAGCCGACGTTCAGCTCGTTTGCCGCAGGTTTTCACCTCGCTAACAAGTTTCACATCAGGCTGAGAGGCATCAGGCTGCCCACCTAACAGGAGGAATCTGTGGAAAGCTTGGTTTAAACAGAACACAACAACCAAACAATAGTTTAGTGTCTTGAATTAATCAGCTGGAGAAGCGATCCAGAACCACTTAAGTCAGAAGTGTTTCTGTCCCAGATCAGGCTGGCCTGTACCAACAGCCGCCCGCGCTGTTCTGCTTTGCTCACCTCACCTGTGTTCGCTCTTCCCTTAATGTCACTTTCTACTCAAAAACATGAGGTATTTGCAAGCAGTTTTTCTGCATCCTCTGCTTGTGCAGTAAGCACCAAATAAAAGAAATTAAATATAAAAGTATTTATTTTCATGAACTTCAGGGGAAAATGCTTATGGGGGCTTTACACCCAGCATAACTGAACGCCAAGCAGGTGAAATGTGATAAACTGTCCGTTTCAATTCACAGGCTCCAGGGACAAGTGCCAGGGTTGGTTTTATCTCGCAGGTGAACCTGGCCCACCCAGCAGAGCATNCAGGGACAAGTGCCAGGGTTGGTTCCACCCAGCAGAGCACCCCCTCCCTGTCACTGGGGCAGCAGCTGCTGGCAAAACGGCACCAAAGTCTTTCCCTTCCTTGTCTATGGAAGTGCCACTCGCACTACAGAACATCTCACCCAGGGGATTTTCGTGTCTTTTCACTCATTAACCTTTCAAGTGACTTCTTTGAAGTTATTTTAAATATCATTTCCCGATGCCAAAACAGTCTCTAGCGATTTAAAATGTAATTTCATGTGAAGAATGACAATGGATTATGCCCAAAGCAATATGCTGTGGATCCAGAAGGTATCCCAACTGGCTAAACAAACAGGATACAGGCTTTATTTAGAATCCACTGGAGCCTCCAAGATTCCTTCACTTGCCTTTGATGCGTTTGGAATAAGCACACAATTCCACAATTTAGACTTCAGGCAGTTCTACGGATGGAGGAACTGACACTGAATCCTCCCCAGGTCCCTACCAGGACTGTTCTCCAACAGAAGCAGAATCTACCTGGCTATTCAGACTTTAAGTCTCTTCTCATCATCTTAGTGTAACAGACAGGATTCCTCCAGGAATAAACTGCCTCTGCCATTTAGTGTCGTCTGTCGAGTCTTTTAGCAACTTCACTTTCACCTACATTATCTCATGTCAGTTTTGAAGCACAATACAATTATAAAAGATGCATTTTTCAGGTAAGCAAGAGAAGCATTCATCTTTGACTCGTGCCATCTGTGCAGGAATGAACTCTGAAGCAAAAAGGGGACATGGAAAGTACAAACATTGCAGGTAGTTCCCTCAGTAGCATGGCAGGTTTTGCCCACCATTTGTAATTAAACAGAGCCTGATGAGCCTGTGAATGTATTCCACAGGACTCCTAAAGCTGTGAATGCCACTAGCTGCTCCTGCTAAGAAAACCCCCATTTTCACCTCATTCTGCAGAAGTCTTTTTCCAGTTTCAGATGAAGTGCTGTTGTAAAAAGTGGTAACTAATTGTTTGGCCAACACTGCTCTGACACCCAGCTAAAGCCTGTCTGTGGCACAGGTCACTCTCAGTACTGCTGCTGATAAGAAAAACTGACCTTCAAGTCAAATCAAGCCTTGTCAGAAATCCCACAACTGAACACAGAGTGCCACTGACAAAACCTCAGCTGGAACAAGAGCCTCTCGGTTCTCTCCTATCAAAAGGAGCGATGGAATAAAGCTGTCCCCAATGAATTCCTATCAAATTCCTGAGGCAATGCTTTTCTGAGGTCCACGGTGAGAAGCAGCCTGCGGAAGAGTATTTCTCTGTGTCAAGAATGACAAAACTTTGTAGATTCTGTTCTACATTTGACAGTGTTCTCAGTGTCAGCTTCACTGTTCCACAGCAATTGCTTTCCCAACTTGCCTTTCCTGAATAAACTGACAAGATCCAAGTTTGCCAGTGTCCTACTATTTATAAACCGTCTCCAGCTGCAGGTGAATACTCATTAGGTGGAAAGAATTTTGATGGTTTCTGACACTTACATGGAAACTGGGCTGCACACCCTCCTAGACCAGTTCTGGCTGTCACGTCTTCACCGGAGAGCACTGCAGAGCCTTCAGCACAGGACCTGTGTCACAGTAAGACTTCAGCAAAGATTTTTACCTTGCCTAATCCACTCGGCTTTCATTGAACAGAACTAGTGTCGAGTGATCCACTATTCCAAACAGAAGCCCTTGGGCACATCCCCAAAGTTCAGGAGAATGACAAGTGCCAAGCCTTGGCCTCAATGGCACAGTTTCTTTCACGTTCGTGCATCACATCAGGGAATAATTTCTTTCAAAAAAACCAACTTTCTTTTCAACAGCAGCCCACCTTTTCTGACTTGTCTCTCTCATTCAACAAAGCAGTACAAAGCAAATGCACTTCACAAGAAAATTGCTTTGCACTCCCTTCAAGACCTCCTAGGAACACGGGCCAAACACGACCTCTCAAGTACAGCCTAACCACAAGATCTTGCTCGTATTATTGCCAATCAAGCAAGCTACAAAGTGTGAAACCATTTTATTTTGATTGAGAGAAGGTAAGTCTTCCAAGGGGAAATAATTCGACTGGAAGTGCCAAACCCAAGTCCATTACAAATACATTTTCTCAGGAATTGTTCACCTCCTGGGAGCTCACGTCATGCACGGATCTTCTTTCTCAACCTATCACCGCTCTGTTTGCTAACACGACTGGCAGGATGCACACAAGTTCCGTCAGAATTTAAAAATAAGACCTACCATAGTAACAACTGCCTTGAGCATCAGAAAAGTATAAAGAAATTGTGCAACAAGTACTTGTACTTCACAGCACCAGAAAATTCTGCCCAGGTCACCAGATACAGGGAGCCCAGGCAACAGTTAATTCTGGCAGGCCTTTACCGCCAGGGAGCCTGCAGTGTTACTGTGGTTTGTGTCCATGAGCAGGTCCTTTGGACATGTGGAAGTGGATCACATATCAAAAGTAAGAATTAGGGAGAAAAACCTTACTCAATAGAAAGTTAGCCCAATATATAAAAAACATACAAATGTTTAAACAGTTTAGAGGCAGCAACAACAGGAATGATAAAGGTTCCTGCCAAGGTGGCTGTTAACGCCATTGTCTTTCCCCCCCACCTTGTTTTGCACCTGCATCTGTTAAACTGGTTGGTGTGCTGCCTCAGCTGGCTGACAAACACATGGACATATGCAGCAACTTAAAAGCCTGCAAGCTTATTAATACAGTCAACAAACAAATATACAGAACTTTTACTGAGGGAAAAAGAATTCAACAAGAAAACCAGAACCCAGAAGGTCCAAGAGGCTCAGCACGTCTCTGCATTTTAGAGTCTTGAGAGACAGGAGACCCCTGCCATCGACGCTTGTAACAGTTTCTTGTGTCAGTAGATGCAAAGCAACAACAGATACTGGCCACTTGACTGGTGGTGTTCTTACTTGAGAGGGGAGGGGGATGACACAGCCCTGCCGCTGTGCAGGAACAGCAAAGTTAGACTCTGAGGATCTCCAGGCAGTTGTTGTAGCAGATGGCTATCCAGTCTGGCTGGGTGGATGCCCACTGTACATTGTTGATCTCTCCCTCGGCTGTGTAGGCCAGGATGGGGTCCTCGATGGCACGGGGCATTTGCTGGATGTCCCAGATGAGAGCCTGGTGATCATCGGCTGCAGAGACCAGAAACACAAGCACGGTCAGGGTGTAACAGCATCTCCCACGTGCCCCCTGACAGGCCTGGAGCCTGAGGAGCCCGGAGAGATACGGCTGTTCCAGTCCTGATCCACATTCCAGCCAGATACAACAACACAATAATGCTCCAACAAAATGAACTTGGATCATTGCACATTACCCAGGACAGAGCGCATAAACAAATGACCAGCAGAACTCCAAAGAGTAGAAAACATTTAAGAACTGGATTGCAAAAAAGCTAAGGAGAATTAAAATAATACAGATTAGCCAGAGCCAATGCACAGTTTGGGCACTGGGCTCACTAATTCCACACAACGAACTCTAGTAGGTGTCTATTTCCATAGAATTTTAGTAAAGTCACTAATAAAGGCCTTCTAAACCGCAAGTATTCTTTAGCAGGAGGCAGACAGAGAAGTGCATAAACTTGAGGATGAAGAGGATTTTGGAAATGCAGCGGAACACTCTGAGTTTCCCCTGCAGGTCACACTTACCTGCTGTACAGATGTGGCAGGAAGAGTGAGGTGCCCAGGCAATTCCATTTACACACGCTCTGTGGTTGTTTAACCTGGCAACAGGGGTGCAGGGAACTCTGACATCTAGAATCACAACCTTCAGAAACAAAAAACAGCTACATCAACAAACTGCATTTTAAAAAATTAATTTCTTCAAAATACAAAATAATTTGAGGTGAGGCTATAAACATAGCTCTTTCCTAAAGCATGTGGTTGGCAAGCAAACCCTGTTCCTAAAGAACAGCTTCCAGTTGGTCAGTGTGTCAGGTGTCTCAAAAGAACTCGGACCTCACAGGGGGCTGGTGAGTTAGGCCACAGTGGCCAACAAATTGTGCTTCCCTGAAGCAGCCTGGTAATAAACTAAAACTGGACAGGGAAACAACAAGGTGACTAAAACCCCTGCCGTTAAGACTTTATGTGAAAATTATCGCCCAGCTGCTCACAGCCTCCTCTTAAAAACCAGACGACATATACAAGCCATAAAGCTCAAGTTTATAATGCCAAAGTCACTTCTTTAACTCCTCAGTGCACTAAGAGCTGGACTTTAATCGTACCTCAGGTACTGACACTGCCCCCTCACCCTAAGGACCAGACCGTAAATTGGTACCAAGTCCCGTCCCCCAGAACATCACCAGCAGCACGTGGGCGAGAGGAGCCGCTGCCTCACCTCCATGCCGTCCATGGCCATCGTCGCGAGATAGTTGGGGTCCTGCTTGTTCCAGCAGAGCCGCAGCAGCGGGTGGTGCTGGGGGTCCTCGTAGATGATGGTGCTGTGCTCCAGGTGACGGAGGTCGAACATCCTCACCGAGCCGTCAGCGCCCACCGAGGCGAACATGTCCCGGCCGCCGCCCGCGCGGCTGAAGGCGATGTCGTAAACCTGCACAAAGCAGAGCCCCAGCTCCAGCGCCCGCAGCGCCGCTCACGCAGGGACAGCACACTGCATCCTCACACAGCCTCTCAAACACTCCATGTTCCCTCCAACTGCTTAGTTACTACACTTGCCAAAAGGGGGAAACACATGTTTATGTAATTAGAGTATCACTCACTGAAACGAAAATGTATCCATTTCCCAGACTTGGGGTTTTTACATTAGTTGTTGGAAAGTATAATGTTAAAAGGAAAGAATTTTGCAAGCTGCTTATTGCCTTTGACATGAAGTTGATTTCAAGTCTAATTCGATGTTTTACCTCATTTTTCCACAATATTCTGGAGCACAACCTGGTAAAACAAGCATGTTCTTAAGTCAAGAGTCTACGACAAGCAAAAAGAATTGTTTCGATAGTCAACAGGATTAGGTACTCAAGACTGTATATAATCTTAGAAAAACTGTATACAAACTTACATAAATGATCTTTTTGAATCATTAGATGGTTCAAGAAAATAAAGAAGAAAATGGAAAAGTTCTGTTCCTTTCCTACTGCTTTAAAAAGATGCAACATAAACAATGAACCCCCCATCACCTCTTTGTCATGTGCAATAAGCTGGGTCTTCACGTGGCCAGACACCAAATTCACTCTTCCCAGAACCTGTCCTGTCTCCAGACCCCAAATAGTGCAGGTTGTGTCAATACTAGAGGTACCTGAAAGAAAACCACTTCTATTAGCAAAATTAATATTGTCACAAATGATTTTATCACTTCCTGGATTAATATAACATCCCCCAACATCTACAGATCAAAATAGCCATGAGAACAGCAGAGAATTAAAATCAAGAATGTCAAACAGCGAGCAGTCTTCCATGCATTTAAATGACCTGAACCTTTCAGCTGCAGAAAGAGCCTTCCACACAGGAATAAAGTGTAAATAGCTCATGTCTGCTTCAATCTATTCAGAAGTCTGATGCAACTCAGAGATCAACTTTACCATCCTGTACGTCTCCAGAGCACGCCAAAGCCCAAACGCCATGAGTGGTGTGATGGCGTGTTATCCTTAATTGATTGTTGCTGCGGACTGGAGGTGGGGTTAGCAGTAAAGCTCTTAAGAGATGAGAGATGTAACACACAAAAAATAAATCATGTAGTAAATAATTACTAAGACATATTATCACTGTTAATCTCCGGGAAAATCCCCCTGACATAAATGGCTGTTCTCTTCTGGGAAACAAACCTCTGGGTCAGTCATCTTGGACTCACAATTTGTCCCGGAGGCTATAATTAAACCCTAAGCATTCAGCCCCCACCTCCAACTGAATTAAGGACTCCTGGCTCTCCTCCTGCTGCTGAAATGGCTTCACAAAACATGCAGCTCAGTGCAGTTTTATATCCACCCAGAACACTCTGAAAGAAGTCACAGAGCCGATGCACATCCTTACTCAGCACTGCAGCAACAGCTCACCAGCCCTGCAGGCCAAGATTCGCTACCCCCAAACATCCCTGGTCCAACCTGAGAGACCCATTCTGCACTGGACAGGGCAACTTTCACTTAAAAAACCTTCTCCATGAGATGATTGTTTTTGTTTTTCAATGTAGGACACTGGCAGTTTCTACGACACGGCAGTCTGTGGTTAATTATCAGATTAACCAGGGGACAGGCAGTGACACAGCAGCAGATACAGCCCAGACCTCATCAGACTAAATTCAAAAGCGCGCCAAAACCAGAACATTTTGTCAGTCTCACCTAACAGGTAAGGATCGACTTCATTCCAGTCAAATGATGTCAGTGGAGCACAGAAATCTGAGTTCTTGTTGTTGTTCAGCAAACACTCCAGCCGGGTCTCTGTTTCACCCACCTTTAGAGAAAATGAAACATCTGACTTAAAAAGCAACATCACCTGACTTGTTCCACTGGCACAAAACACTATGAGTTAATCCCAGGTTTCTTTCCTCTCAGCTTTACATCCTAAAGCTCTGGAAAACACAACCACCAACTCCATTTTCAATAAGCTGATTAAGACAGCAATTACCACGATAATTCTGCTTCTCCTATAGCCTTCATACAGTCACATTATTGCAGTGAAGAAAATCTTGTCTCAAGAAAGAGATCAACACACAACACAATTCACATCACGGTGAGAGGATTTACTCACTCTCCACACTCGCAGGTAGTCACCACTGGTGGCCAGCAGGTCTGGGTAGACTCCCTTGGTGTCTGGGATCCACATCAGCTTTGTGGTGGGGTAGGGGTGATCAAAGGTGTTCCTGCAAATGAATTCTGAGCTCTCTTCATCCAAACCAACAAGCTGCACCTGTGAGAAACCACATTTAAAAGAAAGCGTTTTATCAAAATGCTAATTTCTAAAGATAGCGTTAAGACTGAGTGTGTTTCAGGACATCTTCTGTCACCTCAAGGACAATATAAAAGGATCATCATGTCAATGAAATGAGAAATCATTACAGCTGGAGCATCTAAGTAAAGCGATGTATCCATAATCACCACAGTGCTTTGATTTGAAGAGATGATCCCAAATGAACTGAAATCCCATCCTAAAGGATTAAAGACCACCCTTCTCTTTTCCACATTGCAAAGCCCAGTTTAAATCACAGACTCAAAATGCACCAACATTATTCTAACTCATCCTTAACTGAACTGGTGCTGGCAATGTCATCTTCAGGGAGCAAAACCAGCTGCGGTTTGCACAATTAAAGTGCAGATTATGGAATTCTCGGCCGTAACCTTGCAGACTGTGATGGATCATGTCAGGTAGCTGGCAAGCTTCTTCAGCACCACATGACCCAAAATGTGCTGTCACAAGAGCATGAAAGACTCCGATTAATCACATTACAGAGGAAGAAAGTAAAACAGAATCCAAACTTAAAAAAAATAGTGGGAAGCTAAAAGGGTTACATAATTATTCAAATGTTTTGTGCAAAGAGACCAAGAAAGCAGGTCTGCTGAAAGATTCTAGGTAACTTTAGGAGTTCCAAATTAGTATTTTTGCACAGTGGTGTCTCAGAGGGAAGGGCTAAACTCACCCCACTGCGAGAGGGATGCAAAGCAGAGCAAACAAGAAACAATCCCCACACAGCCTGGTCATGACAACACCTGAAGTCATGCTTGGAGTCCCAGACATGATGTTATTAGAAAAATATTGACATGGCAGAAAGTGTTCAGAGAACAAAAGGTGCTGGGAGGACTCGTTTGACCTGCGGTGACTGCAGGACCCAAACAGGATGAAAGTCCCACTGTGTGAGATGCTGCTCAAACACAAACATTACAGGACGACTCACTGCAATTCGTTTGTAAGCTGCTCACAGCAGGAACTTCCTGGTACTTTCCACACAGCAGCTTCCTCCTGGGAATAGTGGCTTAAGGGACTTTTCCTAAGATGTTTATCTGAAAAAATCCTAAATATCCTGGGATATCCAATTTGTCTAATAAACTACACTTTTCAGCTAGATAAGAAATCTATCATATTTTTTTTCCCAGTAGCAGAAAACCAACAAATGCTTCAGCAGATCTTAAAATCTAATTAATTTGCAGTTTTATGAGCTTATTTAGAGATGCTCTTAAATGCAAACCTTGTCCCCTCACAATGAGAAGCTCCATCCCTTCCACCCCATAACAAACACTAAAAGATGCAGCCGCGTATGCGTCCAAAAACTGAAACACAGCCTATCTTGCCCCCTCTTTATTACAACTATTCATTATTATCCTTCACACTCCAGTATAAATCAGTCAAAAATCTCCCAGCCTTCTGAAGTGATTGACAAATAGCTTTCTAACTCCTTTAGGGATCAGGAATACTAAGCGGATTTTACAAAGGAAGCAAATTGTCCTTGGTGATAGAAAATCTTGTGGCAAGGCTAGGATCAGGAGACAAATGACCTCTAATCATTTCTCCTTTGCTTATGCTGTTTTCAGCTCAACACAAGTGTATTAATCCCACACAAAGCAATCAACATCCTCATCAGCAGAAGCAGGTCTCAAACAGCAAAGGATCCCCTTTCCCTGGTGTTAATGTAAATATTCCTGCACCACACGTTCACGTTTAACCCCTCCTCAGGCCTAAAGGTGAAGGAATTCAGCAATCCAGCATCTCTGATCTTGGACATGTTTAGGTGCAGGCTGGATTAGAGAACAGGAATTGTGTTACCATCACCAGAGCTGCTGCAGCTGCTGCAGCCCAGGTGCCTGCACAGCACAGGCTCCTCCTGGAGCTCTGCACAGGAGGCACCGCTCTGCCCGGGGCCCGGAGCAATGCTCCAGACTCTCCACTCCTTCCAAGCTCAGCACATTCCAAGCTGTGACTCTTTGGATACAACTTGAACCCTTCTACATCTCCCCATAAGTCTTTCCAGTGGGAAAACGAGGATCAGCGTGTTTAATCTCAACCAGTTTTGTGATTATGCCATGACTAGCTAGGAATGATAAATATTTATTTGTTTCTCCAACATTTCAAAATACAGAAAAACCACATCTAATTTTAGCATATTATAATCCAAGCACTTATCAACATAAAGCATAATTGCAACAGTGCATGTCAGTAAAGAAGTGCCTTTAATCAGCATTCCTTAACTTCTAAAAAAATCCCATCTCCTACAAGATCTAAAAGAATCAGAACTAAATGATGCAGAATTTGGTAACAGCTTCTTTTTCTTACATGGTTGGAGGAACAGCAAAGTAAGTTCACAGTACTTTAAAACCCTCCAAAACGACAACCCTTTTATCTAATTAGTAACTACCCAAAGTGACATTTCACAATTATTTTAGGGTCATGTACAATCAGAAAGATGTCACTGCACCAATTAATCTTCAGCGTGCAATCAATTTTTCTTTGCAGCGCTAGATCTTATGGAAAAAACGACCACAGATCCTTCCTGATCCATGAAGCCACAGCCAGGAGCACCTGGAGCATTTTAAACAGCAAGACCTACATGCGCTGCTCCCTCCCATCATGAGGGATTACAAAGGCTGACCACAATTTCCCCATCCAAGAAATTCAGGAAACACCACCTCAAATTATTTAGTTCTTCCAACCAGAGCAAAGCATCTCTCTTCTTGTAGCAGTGATTTGATCAGTGAGGGTGCACAAGCTCAAACAAAAGTCCTTTGGGGTTCAAGCAGGTCTTGGCAACCAGCGTCAGTCTGTGCCACAGAGCCCGCTAGCGCAATGGCTGACGGGGTTAGAGGCGCCCGGCAACTGGGGGTCACAGTAAACTGGGGTTTGGCAGCCAAGAGGTTTGAGTTTCCCACAAAGAGAGGTGCAAACAGACAGTTCCTGTAACCTGTAGTACTTCAAATGCTGGTAATTTCTACAGAAACAGAAAATCAGAGACAAATGAGACAAAAATCTCCCACTCTTTCCCTGTAATTCTCTCCCAGTGAGCACTTCTGCAGCAAAGACTTGGGCATTGAGTTATTTTAAAAGAAATCCTGAACAAATAATGAGGAAAAGGTACAGTCACTTATTTGGCTGGACTTTAAGCAAGCTACACTATTCCAGACCATTTTTGTTACTGTGGAAGAAAGCCAGTTATTTGGAACAAACTATTGCAGTATCAGGAACAGAAATGTTATTGGGACCTTGTCAGAAACCTCTGAAGAGGGGAGTGCAGAGATTGTGAGTGCAAGAAGAAAGCCAAAATGAAAATCAGTTCTCATTATCGTTTTAATTAGTGCCAACTGTATCTGTAAGTGCGTTTTGATGACACAAGCTGCAATATAAAATATGTCAACCATGAAGGACAAATTATATGCAGAAGGACAAAACTTCACACATACTCGGTAAATATCTTACATTTCTGTGAACTCCAGAAGTCAGGCTACAAACCACTGCTTCAGGCCCTTTGCTGGCAGTGTCATGGACTATTTAAATGGGAGCTTATGTTTTTTTCCCTTTGTTTTTTGGTTATATCAGGTACACGGACAGGAGCTCAAGAGTTTACAGCAAACGTGCAGGTGGCACAGTTCCACAGTCCCTGTCCAAGAATTTCCAATCTGGAGCATGAAACTATTCCCTGAATGTTGCACCACTGTAGCACTCAGCACAGCTGAGAGAGTCACAGTAAGGCACCATTAACACAGTGCACATCAAACACCACTCCCCAGAGTGTTCTGGTCCCCAAAATAAAGGGGACAACATCAACACTGAGCAGTAACAACACTCGCAATTAGCCAAGACAGCTCTGTTAACTGTCTTCCTACAACAAGCACCAAACAAGAAAACAAAAACAGAAAAAAATCACTCTGAAATATCAGAGACACAGCAAATGAAGGTCACATTTCACTGCGTTGATTGTACAGGTTTAATTTTTAATCATACATCATCTTTATTTCTGTAGCAGCAGCATCCAGACTTTTCTCATCCTCACACAATTAGTTTCCAGCTCTTTACATCACACAGACCTCGCAGCATGTCGAGCTTACACCGACTAAAGTCAACAGAATCATTATTCCCGGAGCTCAGAGGTCAAGAGAAGCTCAGGGTAATATTTACTGACAGTGATAATTTACACAGTCCTACACAATTTCTGTCTGCAACAACTGTGAGTGTGAAGGGCAGAAGAGAGGAGATAACTCGGTGGCTTTACACTGGAAGCTTGAGCTGAAAAGCAGATCTGACCACACAGTAACTGAGAGCAGCCCCAGGGAATGCTCCAAACTCACAGAGGTATGGGCAACATAAATGGACAGCCCCTTATTAACCAACTGTGCTACCTCGAAACAACAACTTTCAGCAGATTTGCTGTTTTACCTTCTCAGATTACAGACTACAAAAACGTTTTCAAGTTGGTCTTTAAACAAATTGGAAGTTTCCAAGCTCAGGCCCTGCCTGTCCCCAGCAGCACTCCCTGAACCACAACACTCTGCAGGAAAAGGAAACAACTCTCACAGAGCTCACGCTGCCTGAGCTACAACGTGCTCAGCAAAGCACCGTGTCTGGGACTGCTGAAGGGCAGTGATCTACCCCCTCTAAGAGATGTCACCCCTGCCACTCCCTGTCACCACAGCCTTGCACAGAGCCCCAACTTTCCGCAATCTCCATTAAACACCCTGACAAGGCTACAAAGATGCATGCTATAAACACACCAAGCTCTGCTGGCAAACCTTCAATTTCACAGGAATTTCAGGATGCTCTGTAACTTCATCCATCTCCTCATCTCTCTTCTATGAATTCGTTACACCTTGAAGTCTGCTCAGAAGTGACTGCACATGTGTTCTGAGAGATGAACACGCAGTTTCTATTACCCGTGTGACACTCTCCACTTCCACTTTACAGGGAAACACCGAAGATACAATCTCATGCCTCATTACACCCTTGTTCTCAGGGAAGAGTACTGAGGAATCACTGAACGTGGTTTATACACTGATGAAAAAAGTCATCACACAGAAGTCCTCCACAGCAAGAAAGTACACTGAGAACAGCACCTTTCCAACAGCGTCAGACACCCTGTACGTCACAGAACCACAGATTTGCTGGGGTTGGAAGGGAACTCCCAAGATCCCCCAGTCCAATCCCCATTTCTAGGCAGGGTCACCTGGAGCAGGTGACACAGAGCATGTCCAGGTGGGTTTGGAATGTCACCAGAAAGGGACACTCCACAAGTTCCTTGGCCAGCCTGTTCCAGTGCTCTGCCACACTGCATGGAAATAAGTTCTTCCTCAGATTGAGGTGGAACTTCATTATATCTATCCATATATATATATATGCACAAAGTCCTGGCCATGAGCTTTCCTTCATATTGACCAAAAACCCAGATATGCCCAAGCTGGGGGAGCTTTTTTTACTTCTACGGCAGCAGCACCCAGACTCATCTCATCCTCATGCCTTTCGTTTCCAGCTCTTTTACATCAGACACTCACAGCATCCGGTGCTTATCTGACTGAAGTGAACACAATCGTTATTCCCGACGCTCAGAGGTCACGATGAGCCCTGCAGCAGCGTTATCCCAAACCCAGCAGCACCCAGGGCTCTCCCCACCGCAGCCCCGCAGTGTCCCGTCAGCTCCGGGCTCGCCAGAAGGAGACCAGCCCGGACCTGGCCCCGCGTCTGCACCTCGGGGGCACCGGAGGGCTCCGCAGGGCTCCGGGCTCGGCTCCGGGCCCCGCTCGGCTCCGGGCTCGGCTCCGGGCCCCGCTCGGCTCCGGGCTCGGCTCCGGGCCCCGCTCGGCTCCGGGCTCGGCTCCGGGCCCCGCTCGGCTCCGGGCTCGGCTCCGGGCCCCGCTCGGCTCCGGGCTCGGCTCCGGGCCCCGCTCGGCTCCGGGCTCGGCTCCGGGCCCCGCTCGGCTCCGGGCTCGGCTCCGGGCCCCGCTCGGCTCCGGGCTCGGCTCCGGGCCCCGCTCGGCTCCGGGNCACGGCTCGGCCCCCTGCGTGTCGCGGAGCGGGGAGGGCTCGGCTCGCCTGCCGGGGCGGCGGGGGAAGCTCAGCTTGGCCCCGGGGCGGCGGCGGGGAACGGGGAGGCCCCGGCTCGGCCCCGGCGCTGGGCCCGTTCGGGACTCGGCCTCGCACACAACGGGAGCGGAAGCCACGCGGGGAGCCCCGCCCACCTCGCGCGGATTGGATGCGCTGGCTGTCATTCACATCTCCGGCTCGCTATTGGTCCATCTGCCCGTCCGCTTGACCCGCCTCGATTTGCTATTGGTCCTCCTGCCCTTCACTCCAAACGGACGCGCTCGCGCTGGCTGGGGCAACCAACGGCTGCGCTTGGCCCCGCCCAGGGGGGCGGGCGCACTCGTTGTCGGCCTCTCATTGGCTGTCCGGGGTCGCAGTGGTTGGGGGCGGGACCTTGCGCCGTTACCGGTGAGCGATTGGCTGGAGGTGATGTCAGTCACGGCAGCCCGAGGCGGGTGGGGCCGCTTCAGGCGCACGGCGGTGCCGCGGGTTCGAGTCCCGCCTCCGCCGAGCGGCGCACGGCGCCGGGCTTGTCCCTAATTAACAGGAGGTTAATTATGGGGCTTATTTTTGGACTCAGCACTGGCGTGTGCTCGGCGCCTTACTGGGGAAAGGGGCTCAGCTGTCTCCCTAGGGAGCTCCCTGCTGCGCTCAGCATCCCGCGGGAGCCGGTGCGCGGCTGCCCTAATCCCCGGCCGGGGCGGGGGCACCGCCTGAGGCCGGGGAGGGGCGGTCCTGGGTCCTGCCCCACGGAGCACCCGCTGGGCGCTGCGCTCCTCGCAGGGACCCTCGGCCTGAGCCTTGCCCGAGTTGTGTTTGTAGATCATTTCTCACACACGGCTGCTTGCGTGTGTAGAAAAGCTTTTGCAAATTACTGCAGAGCCTCGGCTGCATCCTGTGGGGAAGGGATTGCTCGGGAAAGCCCCCACAGGCTCCACCCCTGACCTGGCTGCACATGGGCTCTGTCAGCCCCGCTCTCCTCGGGTGAAGTCACTGGGGTTTGACCTCGGCCTTTCCAGGGTGAAGGTGCCCGGGATGAATTCATGGGTGCTTCCAATGAACGCAGCTGTGACTCACATTAGGTGCCAAAAACATCTTTATTAGCAAAGTGGACACTAAAACTCCAGAGAAAGAGATGCTCACAGTTTGACTACTCTCAAAGGGAGCTCGATACATTACTTGAGCTGGTGGCCTAGGACTCTCACAGCATCTACCCGAGCAGCAGGCGGCAGTGCTATGGGGGCTTCTCCTACGGGAACGCTGCGGGAGCCTGCCGGGAGAAGGGACGGGCAGGAGGAAGCACCTATTGAACCTTTATCAAAAGAGAGAAGCTGGGAGGGAGGGCTGGACACGAGGTGTCTGGGGCTTCTCAGCTTTCTGGGATTGTGCTTTTGAGTTTTGTGCTTTATGCCCAGGCCGGTGACCAGTTGGGTTTACTGGGGGAGCTGTGGGATGCGTGTTGGGGTTTGCAAGGCGTGAGCAGCCTTGCTGGAGAAGTCAGCGCCCTGGGACTCGTGCTGAAGCGGGCTGAGGTGGCAGGGGCTGTTGGCCCTTCGCTTCTCCGTGGCAATCGAGGAGGACAAGCTTCTGTCCTCTGTCCTGCTCTTGGGCTTCCCACCTGCAGTTTCCCCCAATGACACCGTGGGGATCTCCCCCTCCTCCTCTGGTGCCCTCCCTTTCTGTAACACCTGCAGGCCCTGCTGGGCTGAGCCTCCTACCAACACCATGCTCCCCGCTCCAGAGACCTCCAGCACGGCGGCCTCGCAGCCCAGAGCCGGGGATTTGCTCTCCTGTGGCTTGCTTGGCTCGTGCCCTTCTCGAGAGGAAGCCTTGGCGAGGAGGAGGCGGTGGGAACTGCGTGGCCTAACCAGCTCAGTGGTGGCTGTAAGAGCTGTTCTAGGGTCACTCTAATGTGCAAATGAACTCTACTCTATGGGAACCGCTGGAAAACGTTGACCTTGGAAGCCAGCCACTCTACAGTTCCTGTCACGGTGGCAGAAGATAGCTACAAATTATACCCCTGAGCCAATGGCATTGTCCAATGTCTTACCCTTGCAGTCAAAACCAACATCAACCCACCAGGTTGCAGTTGAGGTTCCTCTTGCCTCGCTCCGCAGCCCCTGTGTCTCTAACTTCCAGGAAGCACAGGGTCGGAGAGGTGTCTCTGAATGTCCTGGTGCTCGGAAGATGCCTCCAAGTGCTCAGGGAGGGATGGGAAACGAGAGCCCCGCAAGAGTCCCTGGGTATTTGGTGCCCTTTGGTGGGGAGGCTCTGGGTCTGGGACAGGGGGGGAGTGGTGCTCCTGCTCCGAGTAGACTGTCACGGTTTTGTCGGATGACACAGAGAGCTGCATCCCACTTGACAAGGAGTCCCTGGATTTCAAGTGGAACTTTTCTATCTCCGTGTAGCTCGGACTCTGGTGGGAAACAAGGAATTGTATGGGTTATGGCAAAAGTGAAATGAAGTAGCCACGCTCTCTCCTCATCAGGCTACAAGCCCCAGAATATTATTTTTCACTTGAGGAAGCCTCAGAGCAGAGGAACCCACTTCCTTCCCTACTGATGGTGCAACCGGGCAGTGTTGGGGACGGCAGCTGTGCCCCACAATCAGTGATGCACTGGGCGGATCTGCTCCCGGATCAAGAGCCCGTGGCTTTGCTGGGACCCGCGAGTGTTGGGCTGTGCTTTGCCCGGGGAGAACTCGGGACCGGGGCAGGAGGACCCCGCGGGTGCTGAGCCGGGAGGAGTGACCTTACCTGCTCCTGGGTCGCCGGCTCCTGGTCCTGCAGAGGCGCACAGGGTGCGAGCGGCTCCAGGCTCCGCGGGACGAGGCCGTACATGGCCAGGCTGTGGGAGCTCGGCGAGATGGGGCTGTACGCGGGTGGCACTTGGGACAGCTGGCGCTGCAGGAGCTGGAGGATTATATTAATATCCGACGACATCCTGGACTCCAGCCTGGGGACAGAGCAGCCCAGCGTTAGTGCGGAGAACCCTTCTGCGTCCCGCGGCTGGGCAGGGAGGCGCTGGGAGGAGGCGCCGCTCCCGCTGCCCCAGGGCAGTGATGCTTTGCCTGCTGCTTGTTGGGGTTTTTAGAGAGCTTCAAACCAGCACTGCCACAGAGAGATCAATCCTGCCCTCTCTCTCCTGCCACACTCAATCATCCTCTGCCCAATTTTGTGTGGAGCCAAAGTGGGATCTGGACTGGGGATTTGAAAAAAGCTAAAATTACCCTGGAGGGGGGGGAAAAATTGCAATGGTTAGTTTTAAGCTGGATCAATTCTCCAGGCCAACTGCCTGTGCTGACAAATGGAGCAAGGCAGGTTAGTGCCAACCATTTTTAACTGAGGAATAGAAAGAAACAGAAAAGTAGAAGTCTGTTCCTTCTGCCTTGTCCTTGATTGAAGTGAACAGCTCTGTCAGGATCCCCCCTTGCAGGACACAGTCAGAGCAGGCAGATCTGTCCCCCAGTGCGAGGATGGTGCCCTGGAGAGACACCCAGACACAGGGGTGTGGTGAAATGAGCTCAACAAGGGCAGCAGAGCCCACAGGGTCAGCCCCTCATGTGGGTGCTGCCTGGGGACCTTAAACCTGCACTTCCAGTGTGGGCTCTTTCTTCTCGTTCAAAAATCATAGAATAGTTGGGCTGGCCTTTTGGAGCAGGAAGAGGGGGCCTGCAGAGGGCTCCAGTCCTGCCTGTGGCTGGTTTCGTATCTGCAATGGCATTGAGTTTGGAAGCCATGGCAAAGTGACAGATCTGAGGTGGCACTGTGGGAGAGCCTGGGGGTGGTGACAGATGCCAGGGTGGTGGTACAGCAGCAGAGTAGGGTTTGGGCTGGTCAGGGTCAGGACTTGCCCTTTGAGAAGCCACTGCATTTGCAAAGCCCTCCCACCCCTCCCCAGGAGCGCTGCGTCTCAGGGGTCAGGATGTGACATTGCTGCACACAGAGCCCTCTGCAGCCACCTCTAGAAAGCAGAAGATGATGGCCCAGAGTCCCCCAGGTCCTCTCAAACCCTGCCCACCTGCTGAGCTGGGCCTGCAGGAGCTCCAGCCTGGACTCGATCTGCCCTGGCCTGCAGTCACCGTGCAGGGGCACGTCCTGCGAGCTGTGCACCAGCGAGATGTGCTGCAAGGGCTCCGCGGGGTGGGGCGGCCGCCGGTCCTCCCAGAAGGTGAACATGTTGGGAATATCCAGGGGAGTGGCTGGAAGGAGAGGAGGCATCTCAGCACTTCTGTCTTGCATCCTCCAGCCCCACTGGTGTGGAGGTGCTCCAGATTCTGTCACCTGGCACACATGGAGAGCCACCACCCACACACAGGGACAGCCACCACCCACACACATGGAGTGGCACAGGAGGGACAGGGCAGATCCAGCTGGGGACAAAAGGCAGCGAAGACCCTTGGCCTGGGAGTGTGGCTCCCTCAAATCCATGTGAGCTGCTGGGACCTGCTCCATACCCAAGCATCCCTCACCACCCTCCTGCCAGCCCTGCCTGCAGCCCTGGGTACCTGTGTAGGACTGGCTGCTCTCCGCCACCTGCTTGCCGACCTCCGTGTTGCCAGCGCTGGTGGTGATGAGGCTGAGCGAGGGCAGAGCAAACTCATCCTTTTTGGATGTGGGGAAGGGCTCAGCTTTCACGGGGCTGCTGGTCTTGGCCTCGTCGTCACTGGCCTGGGAGCAGGGAGAGGTGCTGCTGCCCAGGTCGTCCCACTGGTCCTTACTCAGCGGGTCCTGTGGGTTGGTGAGCTCAGAGTAGGTGTGATACTGCTCCACATCAGAGATGCCCGTGTCTGGGTCTGTGGGACGGCACAACAGGTTAGTCTGGGGAGTACCACACATGAAAAAAACAGCCCCCACTCCCTCTGGGACGCCTGTAGGGTGGGGGCTTCCCAAGGGGAGGGAGGGCAGTTTGGGTGCCTGCAGGATGATCTGCAGGAACAGAGGCACCAGCAGCCTCTGCTTCGGGGCACCTGCCAGGGCAGTAATGAACAGTGATCCTGCTCTCCCGCCCTGCGGGCTCTGCCAGCACAGGGGGACTCACCAGGCTTGTTGGGCTGGCAGAGGGAGTGTTTGCGGCGGCGAGCCCGGCGGTAGGTGCAGTCATAGTCCTCGCTGAGCGGTGAGCGGGGAACGCTGTCTGCCTGAGGAATGAGAGGGGCTAGTCACCAGGGAAGGGGTGCCATGTCCCATCCATGGGTGCCATGTCCCATCCACGCGTGCCATGGGGACTACAGCCCTTTCCACATCCTCTGAAGCTCAAGCCACCTCTGTCTCTTCACCACTCCCTGTCCCCCCAGTGCCTCCTGGACTGGTTTCAGAGCTCGAGGGAGTCCTGGGGCTGTCCTTGCTGCTCTGAGACTGAGGTAAAGGTGTCAGGACCATGGGGAGGGAAGGAGTACCCTGAGAAGTGGCAGAACATCCCACACAGGGACAGGATGTGGAGAGAATTTGACTTTCTATTCTGTCTTTCAGGTCTCTTAAAAAAAATGTCAGGACAATTTGCAAGTGCTGCAGAGCAGAGCACCCCTGGCATGGCTTGTCGTGCCAGCTTTTCCAGAGCTTGGGAACATGCGGTACACGTCTTGCTGTGGGGGGATCATAACTCCATGGACAATGCCCTGGGAAATGGGGATGTTGCCCCTGCTGACATCCTTGCCTCAGCCCTCCTGCCTGCCAGATTTGAGCACTGACCACATTGCTCCCAGGGGCAGCTCTGGCACTCACGTCTCGTAGATTGAAGGTGATCTCTAAGTTGCTCCAGAAGTTGTCAGAGAAGGCTGGGTACATGTCCAAGACCTCCAGCAGGTCCTCGCGCTGGATCTTGTGCAAGTCACAGTAGGTCAGGGCCCTCACGTCAGCATTGGACTTCCCTGGGCGGGCATAGAGGCTGATGGGCTCCCCGAAGATGTCGTTCTTCCCTGTGCCAAGAGACAGCTCATTATGGAGAGGTGGGCACCCATTCCTGCTCCACATGTTCTGGTCCATCACCCCTTACCTGGGGCTCGTGAACCAGGGGATGCCCAGCAACCCCGACCCTGACTGTGTGTGCCAGGGAAAGCCATCACTGATGGTGACACCAAGCAGGGCCGTGGGTCATCAGTGATGGCTGGCACCTGCTGAGCTGTGCCCTGCTCTCCTCACTCCCTGTGGCCTCTCCCTGGCTTCTCACAGGGATCATCCTTTCCCTGTCCACTGGCACAGGGACCCATCAGATGCTGAGGAACAACCTTCCCTTCCCCAGTGTGGGGAAATTCTTCACCCTCACCAACCGCCCTTTGTCCACTGCTCACTGCCCACCTCCCCTTGCCCATCACCCCTGCAAAAGGAAGGACATTTCCACCTAAGATGGCCACCACAATGTCCTCCCGGAGGATCTCAATGGAACCCCGGGAGATGAAGTAGAGCGTGGTGAGGACATCTCCGTAGTGCACCAGGGTGTCTCCAGGCGGTGCATGAGTCGTCTTGAACTTCATGGCCAGGGCACGCAGGCAGCCTTTGCTGGCTCCCCGGAAGGCTTTGCAGTTCTGCAGCAGCGTGCGGTTCAGGTGCAGGCAGATGTCGGCCTGCAGGCAGTCAGGAAAGCCCTTCAGCACCTGTGGAGAGCCAGGGAGAGATGCCGTCATGCCGCTGTCCCTGGGAGGGAGCTCTGTGACAGAACTGAGAGGTTGTGTGACACTCGGCGTGACACAATGGGGCCAAACGGGGAGACCGTGCACCCAGAAAGCCAAAGGTGGGGACATTTTCCCGTCCCTGGAGGTGTTCAAGGCCAGGCTGGACGGGACTTGCAGCAATCTGGTCTAGTGGAAGGTGCTCCTGCCCGTGGCAGGGAGTGGAGCAGTTTGAGCTTTCCAGCCCCAAACCATTCTATGATTCTGTGATTTCCATGATCTTTTGATCTCCCCTTGGTGGATCCCTGCCTGCCACTGGCTTTTACTGCATGTGGCTGGGGACAACAGCACTCCCTAGCAATAAATAAAAGTAACCAGTTCAATCTATTTATACTCACTGGTGGCATATCCCCTTTTTCATCTTTACACCCACTAATCTTGGCTGAATGAGAGCAGGAATTGGCACAAAGAGCACAAAAAGCTTAATTAAACAGCACCTGCCTGAATGCCAAGAAGCAGCAGCATGGGACAGTTGTGTGCAGTGACAGCTAAATATACCTGTGCAAATACCTAATGTTGAATAAAAGCTGAATCTGAAGGTGACATCAAGGTAAAACTCACAATATGGAGAAAGCTGCCGCCACCAATGACTCATGGTGCTGAGGTGAAATCCACCTGGCTTTGGGTTTTTTTTGGAGAGCAGCATATGGCCCCAGGGTCCTCCTTGCTGTCCTCTCTGCTCACATCCCGCTCGTGGCCAAATCTGGAACAGCCATGCTGAGGCTGGTGAGCACGACTTGTTCCTGGCTCCATCATGACCTCCCAGACCAGCAGGAGTGTTTCCCTACTGGGAAATCAGGGGTGGATGAACTGATTGGACCGTGGGGTGATTGATGAGATCACGCTGTGTCTCAGCAGCACCCAGCAGGAATTGGTGTGAGCAGCAGCACGGCTGAGCCGCAAGCTCAGCTCTCACAGGGTATTTGTGACTCGGGTTTGGACCAAGCCAAGAGAACCTGTGCTTGGTAGGGAGCCATGGCGCTGCTTTTCATTATTGCCACCGATGTCCAGCCCAGGGCGTCTCCTCCACCTGAGAGGTTTAACCCGAAGCTCTCCCAGCAGCAAACCCCCAAATGCTGCCCAGTTGTTTCATGTGGCAGCAGCAGCTTTAGAGGGAGATGCTGAATTCATACCAGTCTGTGTCCTGATGGTGCTCAGGATCAAATCTTAAGGATAAAAAGGAGCATGAACCAGGAATGAGTGGGCTGGTGACCTGCCCAGGCCCAAGAGACTGGGAATGTGAGGTCTCATGTCTCTCCTTGCCTTTCTCATTCCTCTGCCTTGCTGCTGGCCGAGTCCCCATGTCTGTGCACTGAATCCTGGGGCCATGAGTCAAGTCCCCAGCTCAGAACACCTCAGCTGAGCCACCTCCTCATCCCTGCGGAGCCCTGGTGCCGTCGGTACAAGCCTTCCCGCCAGGCTCGGAGACACGGCGCCTCTCCAGCACAGCTCCACCATTGATCCCCCTTTGCTAACAAACAGCTGCCTCTCTGGGCTCTAATTAAAATGGATCGAGGTTTATTTAAATGCCCTCCTTTCCCTGCTGTGAGAGCAGGATGCACTTTGCTTAGCAACCGGCGGTGTGGAGAGGAGCTGGATCGATACCTGCTCCACTCCTGTGACACCAACAGACACCAGCCTGAAAGTGCTCAGTGCCGACAGGGACGCTGAGCTCCCCACCAAACCTGCTCTGTAGTGCTCATGACGCTGGAAAACTTCTGGGTAGATGTAGAGGAATGGGCGGCAAAAGGGGAGAAGGAGAAAGGGGGATGCAGGAGGTGGAGATGCAGGAGGTGTACGGACAGTCTGTATCCAGCCTCACAAGTGTCCTGCCTCTGTCCTGGTCAAAAGGATGGAAGTGTTTGGGTGGACCCAGACGTAGATGCCGAGTTGTTCAGGACGAAGAGCTGTGAGGACACAGGGCCTCCCTGCCTGTACTCACTGCATTCATGTCGATGCCATTGGTGTAGGACCAGGCGTGCTGGAAATATTCCTCCAGGCGCTGGCGCAGGGGGTTGGGGATCTGGTGGAAGCGGATGAACTCCTTGACACGCAGCATCTGCGTATGGTAGCGGGCTGTGCCTGAGTACAGGCGCTGGATGATGGCTGAGACGTTGCCGAAGATGCTGGCGTACATCAGAGCTGCAACGAGAGGGCAGGACTGAGCAGGACATGGGGAGACCCATGTCCAGCTACATCGGACCTGGAACCAACAGATTCCCAAAACCCACATCTACCAGGACCTGAAAACGTGTAATTCTATCACCCCATCCATTTGTCTGTGCGGAAGAGGCACAGGCAGAGGGAGATGCTCCAGCCTCCAAAGCAGGGATGGGGACAGCGGGACATGTGCAGGCACTCACAGCCAATGAGCATGACACAGATGGAGAAGATCTTC
The DNA here is from genome assembly GCA_013400735.1 of Pomatostomus ruficeps. Classification (NCBI taxonomy): domain Eukaryota; kingdom Metazoa; phylum Chordata; class Aves; order Passeriformes; family Timaliidae; genus Pomatostomus; species Pomatostomus ruficeps. Next base: position 246,862 of record VYZT01030591.1, on the reverse strand, counting down.
TCAGAGTTGGTGTTGGGCGAGACATTGCCAAAGCCCACGCTGGTGAGGCTGCTGAAGGTGAAGTACAGGGCAGTGACGTATTTATCCTTGATGGACGGGCCGGAGGAGAGGTCGCTGTCATTGTAGCGCTTGCCGATCTGGTCACCCAGGTTGTCCAGCCAGCCGATCTTGTGCTCCATGTAGGGCCGCTCCACGTTGCCGATGGCGTACCAGATGCAGGCCAGCCAGTGGGCGATGAGGGCAAAGGTGCACATGAGCAGGAAGAGCACGGCTGCCCCGTACTCCGAGTACCGGTCCAGCTTGCGGGCCACACGCACCAGGCGCAGCAACCGGGCAGTCTTCAGGAGGCCAATGAGGGTGGTGGTCTGCAGGGGAGAGGTGAGAAACCTCAGGGACAAGCAAAGGATAAATACGGCATGTTCCAAAGGCATGTTCCCAGCCGAGCCATGCTTCCTTTGAGGGATAAAAACGCTTTTCTAGCATGTGAATCACCTTGTCCTGGAGGTGACCTCTGAACTAAGTCAGATGACGCAGCACAGGAAGGGCACTTCCCCTCTGCCGACCAAAAAGGCAACAAACTCTGAGATTACAGGTGAGCAAGTGAGAAGAGCCAAGCCCATGTTTCCTGATGGGTCTTCACCTTGCCAGCCATTGCTCCCAAAAGAGCTGCCTCTCACTCCTAGACATGGAGCTTCCAGCCAGTGCAGTAACTACAGGGTTATCCCACCTTTTGAGTCTGTCTGGCAATGCAGCCCCAAATTCACCCACACTGGAATGTGGGACCAGCCCTTAAACTGAGTCCCCAGTCTGCTCTGCTGGGTCAGCCTCAGCAAGGGGAGTGGATCCAGTCTTAACTCTTAGGGTAGAGACAGCTTGACCCTAAAAAGTGAAATCCCAGGTTCCAGCTGCTTAAAAACCTGTAAAGACACCCTTGTCCACCCTCTGACCAATCACCACACTCCCCATGGATGTAGCCATCCGCCACTAACATCAGACCATTCACATCCCTCTCTTTCTCTCCCGTACATCACCCCCTCTCCATCCTTGGGTCCCTCCCCGTCCTGATAGACCCCCAGACCCTGCTGTTACCTCATCAGAGCCGGAGCGGAAGATGAGCAGGTCGAAGGGGATGGCGGCCACCATGTCGATGAGGAACCACCCCTTGAAGTAGTGGATGGCGATCTTGCCGGGGTGGCTCACCACCTCATCGTTGATGTTGACGTAGGTGGTGCGGAAGTTGATGACAATGTCCACGATGAACATGATGTCCACGATGAGGTCAATGATGTTGAGTGGGTCACAGGAGTAGCTGCAGTCCCAGCGTTTCTCCTCCACCTGCTCCTCGTTGAGCAGGAAGGCGGCTGAGTAGGGGGTGAAGACGGCTGTGTAGATGACCAGCAGGAGGATGAGCCAGTCCCACACGGCCTTGAAGGGGCTGTAGTGCAGGATGGTCCAGCGGTGGATGCGCGGCGCCTGCAGCTTGTACTCGGGAAGGACGTCAGCGCCCAGGGACAGCACCTGCCGGGAGAGAGGTGTGAGCAGGATGGGAGACCAGGAGAGAGGCTGGATAATGCCAGGAACCGGGCAGGGGACTTCCCTGTGCTGACAGAGTGTCGAGGAGCACACAATGGTTTCCTACAGCTTTTTCACCTCTGTTGGCTGCATAAGTATTTGCCCAGGTGCCCACTGTGGCTGACACCAAGGTCCTTGTCTGTCTCTGATGGTCACAGCACCCTTGAGGCAGCTTCTTATCTGCTTTATGTCCTTCTGACCCAGCAGAGAGGAAAGAGCCTCCTGCTGTGCCTCCTTCTGCCCTGAGCTCTGTGCCACCTGTCCAGGAGCTGCTGGGCATCCCTAGCACAGGGCTATGGGATGAGCAGCTTGGAGATGCCATCCCACAGCTGTGTCACCCGAGGGTGACAGCACATCAGGCATCCTGCAAGCCTTGCACCGTGCCTTTCTCGGCCAGAGCAGGTATCTGTCCCTGGATGTCCTTCTGTCACAGTTGTCCCCCAAGCAGGGGGACAGCTTGGGCCACCTGCAGCAAAGCCTCAGGCAGTGCCCATGTCCCGTCTCACCTGTGACCACCAGTGTGCAAACACTGGAGCGAGCATGCAAGCCCCCTCCCATGCTGTCACGTGTCCCCACGGCTCCCTGCTTTCCTGGGGACACATTCCATAGCACCAGCAAGCCCCCCACACATCCCAGGCCTGGCCCAGCTTCCCCTCCAGGACCAGTGCCAGCTACTGATGGGCTCTAAAGCCACGCTGGGGACACCACACAAGGCACTGGGGATGGGAGGGGTGGGGCTGCCCCACTTTGGGAGCTGAGGGGTGGTGGCAGGAAGGGGCTTGTTTGGAGCTGGGGGCAGCGGGATCCCCTTCCTGCCCCTGCTGCTCTGTTGCCCCCAGTGTCCATCCCTGTGGTCCTGGGACCAGTGCCAGCTGCAGAGGAGGGTGAGGGCACCTCAATTATCTCTCCTGGCACTGAGGCCCCAGCTAAAAGGGAGCTGCAAAGGAGAAGAGAGAGGAAAGAGGAGGGAGGAAGAAGGAAGACCCACATATCCCAAGGCAACAGTGATGGGCATCACCACGGCTCTGGCAACAGATCTGGAAGAAGGGTCTGATCCTTCCTGCACTGACGCCTGTCTCGTTCAGGGGTTTCCCAAGGGCTCCTGATGCTGTGACCTGAAGCAGATCCATCCCTGCAGCCCCACGCCGTAACAAACAGCCAATCCCACACCCCAGAGCCGCAGGATGCTGGAGGGTCCCATGACCCAGAGGTGCCCCCTGCTCCTACCTGCCTGCAGCTCGCCCGGCGCCCCAGGCGGCAGCTGACCCTCGAAGTCCGGGTGTCCACCATGGGGGCCCCCAGCCCCACACGCCCAGGCAGCGTCCGGCACGGCGGGCGCAGTGCTCGGGCCGTGGCATCGCCCACGCAGGCACGCAGGCACTCAGCCAGGCGGATGGGAGACATGCGGCTGCGAAGGGCATTCAGGAGCCCAGCGTGGATTAATCAAACCCAATCGATGCTGGGGCCCCCGTGGGGACAAGAGCACCAATGGAGCAGCGGGAGCCGTCGACGTTGTTGGCGGACGAAGAGGGGAGGGATTGGAAAAAGTGACCAAAACGCAATCGTTGTGGAGGGAATGAGGCACCAGCTGGGCTTGGGGATGGGCTCCCGTGGGGATGGTGGGGAAGGGGACAAGGCAACACTGATAAAACGCTTGATCCCAAAACTAAGATGCACCCAGAAGACCTGAGATGGGCTCCCTCACCTTGTGTCTGGGAAAATCAGCAACGCGCCTGCCCTCAGCAGCTGAATGCTTGTCTTGCCTGGCTGGAGGCAGCTCTGTGGGGCCAGTCCTGAATTCAGGTCACCAAATACTGCTCCCTATGCTGGGGCACCTGCCCTGGCCCTCATCCCTGCTCCTGGCATCCAGCTCTTGTGGCAGAAGCAAGAACAAGTTGAGCCCTCTTTCTTTCCAGGCAGGAATGAATGAAAAACCACAATCCCAAAGATCTGAGGCAGAAAAGGGTAAAGAAACAACCCTCAGAAGAGCAGCCAAACCAACACAGAGCCAGGGAGCAGCTGCAGCCTTGTTGCTCTCTGCCTCTAGGGGATGGGAAGGTCACCCTTGGGTGGCCTGGGTGGCTCTGGGACTCTCTGCAGGTGGCAGTGCCAGTGTTCCCCGTGGTGATCCTCCTGGGTGCCCCTTCCCTTGTCCCCTTCCCCCTGCACTCACCGGCTTTGGCCGCAGCTGCAGGCTCATGGTGTGGGGTGCTGGGTGCTTGCAGCGAGCGAGGGAGCGCAGAAGGGAGGGGGAGGAGGGAGCAGGGGGTCTGTGGGGTGTGGGGGACAGAGGAGGGAGGCTCCTGTGACCCTGGCTAACCCAGGCCATTGCTTGTGCCCTGTGGTGCCAGCACCCGTCACCTTCCCGGTCCTTTGTCTGATGTGGGGGGCACTGAGCTGGGGCTGGGGCCACTCCAGGATCACCAGGAGAGCTTCAGGCACCAGGGGCTGGGCAGGATCAGGCTCAGCACAAGGAGCTGGCTGCGGGCTGGCAGTGACCCAGTGTCACTCCCAGCACGTATCCTGACAGCTCAGCCCCCCCACCCCTGTTCCCGGCACCTTCCTGCCCAGGGGGCAGCCTGGGGGGACTGGGACACATGCCACCTACAGACAGGACCCCAGCCTGGTGACACCGACCCCACAGCATCCCCACGTGCCTCCAGCCATGCTCCAGAGCAACAGCCCTGCAAGGCTGAGCCTGGCATCGCTGCTGCACTTGTGGCCTGCCCTCCCTGCGGGGCCAGACCATCCCAAACAGCCCCTGTCTCCACTCCCTGGTATTTTTAGATGGTGTCTCGCCACTGTCTCTGCCTCACCATGAATTATTTAACAGCCAGGAGCGGGGAGCTGTGGCTTGGCGGGAGGTGTGGGGGACATTGGGGAGGACAGGCAGGTCGCCCATGGGAGGGGACATGCAGCAGGGAGGAGAGGTCCATCCTGTCCTGTCCCACTGCATCCCATCCCCTCTGGAGACTGAGAGTGAAGGGAAGATTGACCCCTGGGGTGCTGCACTGGAGGGCCCTGCAGCCACCACCTGCCAGCTCTGATCCCGTCACTCCATAGCCAGCTCCTGACCCCAGACTGAGTAGCCAACACCACTTTGACAGCATCACCCCAGTGTGACCATTGGTCCCTGCTGTGCTCCTTGTGATGGGGACAGGGGCGTGGAGGCTGCTCACTGTCCCGCTGGGGAGCTCAGGGGCTAATCCTGGGTCACTGCAGTCACCCCCGGATTAGAGCGACTAATGAAGGAGACAAGCCAGGGGTAAAACAAGCCTAGGAACGGTTCCGTGAGGTGTGAGGTGGGGAGCCCATCCCCTGTGCATGGAGGCTGCAAAGTTAAAGGTTTGCTGGCACCGAGACAGAAGGAGAATCCTGCACAGCACCCCACTTGTGCAAACTCCCAAGCCTGGAGGCTGTTCTGGGGTCAGATGGCTGCATTTTCATTAAATGTGCCCCGGGCTGCCGCTGGCAACAATGGGAGGTGCCCTCAGGTGTATTTCGTACATTGAGGCTCTCCCGTGCCTCAGTTTCCCCACAGGTGGAAGAGCTCCCTGCTTGGGATTGTGGGATGCATCAGCACCTTTCATGCACTCTAACAGCGCCATGGGACGTGCCATCCATGCTCGTCCCTTCGGGTGACAGTGTATAAGTGTCCCCTGCCGTGACAGGCGGTGCCACACGTGTTGGTGACAGTACAGTGCCACCTGCTGTCTCCCAGGGGATCCTGTGGCCCTCAGTGCAGTGACACCAGGCCAGGTCCCTGGCTGGGCACCTCAGGGCCAGTGGTACCCCAGGAGCTCCATTCCCAGCACTGGGGGAAAGAGCTCCCCCTGAAGAAGCCACATGAACACACAAACATGCAAACCCATGTCCCCTTCGAGGCCACCATCACGAGCAGGTTATGCTGGTGTTCCCCCAGCCACAAATTACCAGAAATACTCATTCAGGGGACCAAACAAAGCATTTCAGCCATTCAGAGGATGGCATAACCAAACAGAAGGATACTGGCACTTCCTGGGATGGAATCTCCAGGTGTCACTGCCCTCCCTGCTTCTCTCCTCCAAAAGCCACTGGAGTGGCTGTGACTGTCCCCCAGCAGCAACACCAGAACCCCGTCACTGCCTTGGTGGCATCTCACTGCCCACATACCTGTGTGACCTTCTCGGTGACGTTCTGGGTGCGCTCCATGACCTTGTGGGGAGCAATGATCTCAATCTCTGTGGTGGAGCCCGAGCGGTGCTTCTCCAGGTTGAACTCCACGAAGTTGAGCGTGAACTGGGGGATCTGACTGATGGTCCGGTACTTCATGAGGTCTGAGTCTGAGGTGGAGTTTGGGGGGTTGGGTTTGACATGGGAAGCCTCTGAAAGAGGAGGGAGAGGAGCATTGAGAAGGGCAGTGTGAGCAGGAACAGATCCCCAGAGCCCTGACCTCATGTAGGACCTCCAGAAGGTGCCTCCAGGAGGTGCCAGAGTCTGCTTGGCCATAAAGGCTTGGCTTCATCAAGCTGGCTCAGATGTGGGATGCCCAACCCAGGATGCCTGAAAGAGGGCTGCTTATCCCACACATCACCCATCTTTTCACCAGTAAACCTCCTTCAGGGGGCTCAGACCAGTTGCCAAAACAGAGAGACACCCAATGTCCTTTGCTATCCCTGAAGACTGCAGTGGGCTGGGGACCAACCCAGGGAGATTCACCAGGGAGAGATGCCAAAACTGGCATGAAAACAGATAAAGGAAGAGGTCATTCTCCTCCAACCTTGCATGCTTAACCTGACCAAGATAGCTCCTGAGCTGCTGTCTTGGTTTTGGCCATCAAACTGAACCGGGAGTTGGATGATATTCCCACTCAGATGTATCCTCCACCCCCAGCTCCAGGCAGGGAGGTCAGAGCTTTCTCTGTAAGAGGAGCTGCAGTGGGGCTGGATCCTGACAGCTCTCCCTAGGAACCTGCCTTGAAGCCACCCCGGTGCAGGGCCAGGGAGGAAGCTGTGGAGGTGGCAGTTGCATGGTCAGGCTTTTGGCAACATGTTGTCATGACTGGGAGCCTGTACCCACACCCAGGGCTCCAGGAAGATCCCCAGGCACTGTACACAGCGTGTACCAACCTTTCCATCTCCTACAGGCATTGCATTTTCAATCTTTTACCCCTTCTAATCCCTGCACTCTGACATTGACCCAAGTGGTGGTGTGGGCAGGAGGTGTCTGAAGACATTGTGAAGGTGCCCAGTTAGCACCAGTGATCCTGCTGCCATCCTTCTCCCTGCTCCTTCCCCCTCCCTCCCTCTACAGTGTGTCTCCTCCTGAGGGTCCCTAACCTGTGACTGCTGGAGGATCATGATCCCCCACCCCCTTTTTTCCTGCCAGATTCCACAGACTGATCTCTGTCATCCCCAGTTACTGAGGCTTCTCTTTCCTGACCTCTGTCTAATTTGTCATCATCATTCTCATGAGAGCCAGAGGTGTGTATGTGGATATTGCGGTGAAGGATCGTGCCCTCCAGCCCTGCAGAGTGGCCTGGCCGGTGTCTCACCCACCTCCAACACATGGACACAGCTCACACTGCACATGCCTGCAGACCCCTGCCCTCCCTCTGCGGAAGGTGGGATGGCATCAGGATGCCCCTCGTGTGGGGCAGCCGACAGCAACCTCACACGGTCTCACATCTCACACACAAACCATGGACGGCTCTACCTACAGAGCAAGACCTGCCTGTGCAGGGAATCGCAGGGAGAACAGTGGGTTTTGGGGAGAGGGCCCAGGTAATCTCCACTTTGCAGAGGGAAAAGAGACCAAGAACCCTCCCCGAGATGTACTGAGGCCATCGCCAGAACCCTGACTCCCGCAGTAGAACCGGCAGCTCCGGGGTTTTTCCCTACCTGAGTTTGCCCTCCTTTCCCTGAATTTTCTCTGGAACTCAGACCTCGCAGCCTCAAAGTTGTCCAAGGAGGAGACCCTGCGGAGGCTGTGGAAGCTGCCCCCAGGGCGAGACTGAAAGAAACCCCACGCAGGGTACGACCCTCGTGGGCCCAGCACGGGAGGCTCTTGTTTCAGGGACGAATGTTGTAGGGTGGGGTCGGCCTCCAGGCTTGGCCTCCGCTCCTTTTCCAGGAGGGATTCGGTCTCTGACTGCATACAGTTTTCCTTGGACGATGTCTTCAAGTCCCTCAAAATCAGGGAGTCACCACCAGGCTTTAAGACAGCCAGGAGAAAGCGTTGTATTAGAAGGAGTCCCCGCGTGCTGGGGGAGAAGGAGAGGGAGCCGGGGTAGGTAAGAGGAGAGGCAGAGGGCTGGGAAGCACTGCGGTTCCTGAGGTCATCTCCAGCCTGGACCAGGACCTGCTTTGGAGTGGGGCGACCGAGTCCCTGGGGACTTGGCAGCTCCTACCTCCTACCAGCTCCCGCCGGAGGCTGGGCGGCTGCGGGGAGGTTTGCAAGGCGATGCTGCGCAGCTGGGAAGCAGGTGAGAGCAAGAGAAGAGGAGACCTAGGGACAGGCTTGCCTGGAGAACCTGCTGTGCCATGCGCTCTTGCGACACGTCCCCATGTCCCACCACCGGGGCTGCCCTTCCCTTGCCTGCTGCAGGAGCTCAGGCCACCACCGAGGGTCAGCGCCCAGGCCCTGTGCTGGTGTTTACAGGAGAGGATGTGCTCTGCACCAGGAAGAACTAGAGGAGCTGCTTGGTTTGCACATTTGACCATATTGGTCCTCTTTCTCCGACAGCCACTGTTAGCCGTGACTAAACCTTCCTCCCTGGAGACCTGAAGAGTTTCCAGACTTTAACTGTCGCAGTGGGGTGTGCAAAGCAACCACCTTCTGGAGCCAAAACCTGTGGGACTGTGCCCCTCCAGTCGTACCCACAGGAAGGACTGTGGCACTCGCCACCACCCCCAAGGCCCTTAGGGCAGGTCCTAGGATGGGTGCCTGAGAGGCTGGCTGCTGGCTGGCCCTGCACCTGTAGCTCTGTGCCCACTGGACCAAGCTCCAACAGAGTGGTGGATCATCAGGTTGTCCTCAATCCACATTTTCTGTGTGTGTGCCCTGAAACACTGCAGTGCCCCATGCAGCTCCAGCCTGGGGGTACCCAGAGCTTTCAGCAGTGCTGGTGTCTAGAGGAATGAGGTACCCAAAACATCTGATAACCCTACACACATCTTCCACCGACCACAAGCACAACCTCGGCGAAGACAGGCACCTTCCATCTCATTATATTTATGGTTTGGGGAAGCAGATTTTTCCAGGCTGTCTGGATACACCCAGCACAGAGAGATCCTGGCACTTGGAGATGCCATAGCAGAGCAGAAGCCTCCTGCCCTTGAGCTGTAGCATTTCAGAAAACAACACGTCTTTGACTGGAGGTACCCTGAGCACTTCTGACAGTCAGAAAGCTGCCAAGAACAGCAATCTCTAAACAGGTCCCACCAACAGTTTTTCAAGGTTGCCAGTGCCAGCATCACCCTCCATCATGGGAAGCACAATCTTTGCTGGAGGGCTGAGAAGCTGGACCTGCCTGTGCTGCCTGTCCCTGCCAGGAAAACACTGGGAAACGAGCCTGCCAGTCCCTGCCAGTCCCTGCTCAGAGCACACCTGCTGCACGCTCCTACAGCCATCAGCACGTCCCCTCCTTGCGGTGGGGACAACTCCCCGGAGCTCCAGCACCCTGGACAACTCGCACTATGGAGCCGCACCTTCCTCCCCGCTTTGGCACATCTCCCGCTGCCCCCACCAGCCACAGAATGTGCAGAGCAGCACCATCGAGCTCCAGCCCACACCGCCAAAGCGCCGTGCTTGCTGCCAGCCCTCAGCAGGGCCAGCACTGCCCTAGTGCCGGAGCCCTACCGCCGGACATGGCCCGAGCCACAGCAGCCGAGGGGGAGCGGGATGGGGACAGCGAGGAGGAGCGCTGGGGCCTGGCCTGAGGCGTGGGCTTATATCAGACAAAGGCTACGGTTACCTTTCCATAGTCAATGGCTACTCCATCAAACTCACTGGTGGGCAGAGATTTCCGCTGGATTTTGAGTCGCCGCAGGGACGGGAGACTAAACTTCAAACTCCTACCTTGACCTTGTTAAAAAGAAAAACAAAACACAAGAGAGAAAGATGTGACCTAGCCGCATGTGATGGCTGGAGCGAGGCAGGACAGGGGGGAGGCTGCGGAGAATTCTGGGTGGCTCTGGGGGACGCACATGCTGCATGGCCCTTCCTCCTCCAAAGCATTTGCTATTCCCATGCCGTCACATCACCGTGAGCTCAAGGCAGACCCTGACCTGGCAGCAAGCTCTGCTGAGCTGGAGAAGAGTTCCCTACCACTGTGGATGTAAGACAGGAAAGGTGCAGAGCATCCCTAAGCCAATTAGAGAGGTTAAAGCCACTTAAGGGATTTGGACCTGGAGGAAATCGAGCCTCTAAATCTCCTTGGTGAAACTTTAGGAAAAAAAACCCCATACAGTAGAGATGATAATTTAGAAAGGCACTGAAAGAAAAGTAGTTCTAGCAATTTTATTCCTGGATTTGTTTTGGATTTTCAGTGAGGGAATCTGGACTACACAGAGGGGTCCCTTCCTTGCCATCACAGGGGACCAGGAGACCACCTCACTAGGGACTGGAGCTGGGACAAGGGCAGCCAGGGCTGCTAGGTGCTGTGAGAGAGGTGCAGGAGAGGAAGAGCCCAGATGTGGAGAGGACCCAATGCCCCTGGTTGTGACACTCAATGCAAAGTCACTTGTCCTCTTCTAGAGGAGACCATGGTCACTTGCTACTGCAGAGTTCGTGTGAGCAGCTCAGCTCCCACCCTCGGGGCCTGGGTCAACCCTGGAGCTCATCCAGCAGCACCAACGGTGCTCCCTAACTGCATGAAAAGAGGCCTAAATCCTGCAGTGCATGGGGTGCAGCATGAGCTCCGCAAAGACATTGTCCCCTGGGAAAAGGCAGCACGTTGAATAGCGCTCAGGTTTTGGCAGGATTAGCTTCCCTCACCCAGACCCAAAACACCATTGAGCTGCTTGGGCAGGGTCCCAGCTGCCCAGCAATGCCCCCACCCACGGAGTACCACGTGGGCTCCCTCTGCTCACCCCATCCCCACTGTCCAGAGCAGCTTTTCAGTTGAAAGAAGCAAAGCATCCAACTTTCCCTGCACGTCAGTGAGCTGGGGACTAGCAACGCAGCCACCTGTGGCCAAGCAATTAAAGACTGAACCAGAAAACCTGTGCGTGAGAGCCTGATCTGGACTGGCACCAGCAGCTCTGGCCTTCCCACACTCCCTGTCACCAGAGCGGGAAACCCAAGAAACACCCCTTGGGATGCATGACACAACATCCAAGATGCAGGGAAGTGATGGGTACTCCTGATTTGGATGCCTTCTGCCAAAGGGATGGATGTCTTTGGCTGGGATGGGGTATGGGTGCATCATATGCTGAGATACTCTGAGAGCTGGTGGGGCTGCAAAGCAGCACTGGTGCTGAAATTCAGGATTTCCTTGGCGGTTCATGCATAGAGGGCAGCTGGCACTAAAGCAATCCATCAAAAATATGAATCTCATGACTTCACAGACACATGAACACGTGCACAGCAATCTGTCCATTCACACACACCTCCGCGAGCCCCCTGTGTGCATGTCTGGCCTGGGGACATACAAAGCCATATCAAACTCTGCGGGTACCTGCAGCCACACACAGACACCTGAATGGCTCCAGGATACAGATATGCACCGAGTGGGAATGCACCGAGACTCACACACTTCAGTTCAGTGGGCAGCTGTCCCCATTGTTCCCCGGTGTGGCCCTGGCTCTGACCCCAGTCCTGCTGTGCCACTCCGTGTGCCACAGATGTGCCATGGGGGGACAGACCCGTGTCGCTCCCACAGCTTTATTTTGAGGCCTGCCCAAAGCCCCCCAGCAGCACCCCTGGGGAATGTTGTCATGAAGGCAGAGGTGGGATTATTTCCCTGACTCAAAGAGAGGGGACTGGCACTGAGGGCTACATGGAAGGAGGAGATTTGGAAGGTACAGCTCTTGGCCAGGTCTAACATCTGCATCCCTGAATATCCACACCCCCTAGAGAGCTTCACCACAGCTTCCCTTTGATCCAGTCCTCCCAAAAAAAGGAATTTGAATTTTCCACTGTCTCCAAAATCCTGGAATGAACCTGGGAGAGTGGGGAGCAGCCTGAAGCTGGGGCAGGCTGAGCTGTCGCAGTGCAGCCATCCTTGTGCCATTCACCTGCAGTGACATCCCCAGCACAGCCATGCTGTTGGTGACACCGAATGTCCCCTGGCCCTCCCAGTGACCCCGCACACCGGTCCTGTCCCACATCAGCACCTCCAGCCCAAGTCAGTGTTAAATATAGAAAAGATCCAGCAATGAGGGGGGTTCATGGAGGGACTCCATGACTCCACTCACAGCGAGATCTCCTCTCATAAAAATGCACGATCTCATGCAGGAGGTCAGTCCCCAGCCCTGTTCCCAGGCCTCTGGGATTTCAGGAAGTGTGTGTGGGCAGGTGTGGCTGTGATGGGAGCACAGCTGGCTCAAACAGCCTTTTCCCACCCAGCTGGAGTCTGGCTGGACCAGTCCCCGAGCAGGCAGAGCTGCGGCTGTGCAAAAACACAAACCTCGTCCTGTGCAGGATCCTGCCCAGACACAGGTGCACCCTTGAGTCCCCACGTGCTCCCAAGAAAACCACGGGATGAGGGAGCTGCACCACTCTCCCTGGTCCCCACCACCCCTGGACACCCACCTTTGTTCCAGCTCTGCGACAGGCGCTGGTGCAGGCTCCGCCCGGAGCTCTTGGCGATGAGCTGTGCCAGATCCTCGAAGTTGAGGATGAACATGATGACGACACCTTCCTCGTTCTTCACGGGCACCACGTCCACCAGGCAGCGGAAACACGAGGCTGCCGAGCAGAGACAGGCTCAGGGGTCTGCACAGGAGATTCTGTCCTCGCCCCCCTCCTCCCCCAGCACCAAACACTTTTGGCAGAAAAGTGGAGTTTTTAAGCACTTTAATGGGTGTAACCCCTGCTGGTGGGGAGTGGAGGATATGGAACATGATCTGAGCCCTGGGAAAGAGCCATATCCCTAAAGCCTCCCAATCACACTGATCACATCTCTTTTTTCTATCCCAGACAGTCATTTATATTAATGTACTTGTGAGCAGCAATTAAAGAGTGAGTAATTAAGAATTCAGGAAGTCCCAGGTAGTGGTTTAACCTCATTAAGCATCCTGCTTGTAATCACGCTGCAGTTAATTGCTCTGCAATCACCAGGCAGTTTTTGGGGACTGGGTGCAGGCAATGGGGGTGAGCAGGACCACGAGGGCAGCAGGACGAGGTGGAATTGGTGTGACGGCCCCCAAGGACATCCCCTAAAGTCACCGGCATGGAGTGGTCAGGGACGGCCTTGTCTTGTCCCGCCACGGGGAAACTGAGGCACAAAGGGGGCACAAGGACTGGCTCAGTGCCCTGGGAGTGATGGAGGATCCCAAATGTGGCCACAGGGCATGAGGCCATAGAGATTTTCCTGCTGGATCTCAGCTTGACCCTGTGGCTCTTCTCATGCAGCAGCCAGGCACTAGTCTGCAATTAGAAGCAACTGAAAACAACTGCAGGTCTTTCCCAAAGCACCAAGTGAAGCATACAGGTGGTTTCCCACCTCCTTTGCAAGCTTTCTTCCCACCAAATCCTCCAAAAACCCCACCTGAGGATATGATCCCTGTGAGTCACTTTCCTGAGCAGTCTGCTGTTGCTCTGGCCCTGGTGGGAGCAGGACCTTCCGAGCCACAGCTGCTGTCACGGTCCCTCTGGCAACCCCCTCGAGCATCCCAGGCTCCTACCCCAAAGCTCCCAGAGATGATGGAGCACCCAGGCACCATTCCAGCCGACACAGAGTCACGGCAGTTTTTGCCCCGGGCAGATCCCTTTCCCCCACGCTCTGATCACCAGGAATTAGCAGATTGGGCAGGGATGTGCGGCCGGCCCGATCCAGCGCTCGCCCGCTCTGGCCATGGACGTGCTCCAGCCGGGAGGGGCATGCCGGCCTTTCTGCGTATAATTTTAAGGAGCTCAGGGCCTCCCGTAATCAGGAGCAGATGGCCGGCATCGGGCAACTTCAAAATCTGCCGTGACGTCAGGGATGTGCACACACACAGACACACACACAGGCACAAGAATGGGAAAGAAATGGATATGGTGAAGTCTGTTTAAAGACCCCAGCAGCCGGGATTCTTTCTTTCTTTTTCTTTTCCTTTCTTTTTTTCTTTCTTTCTTTCCTTCTCTCTTTCTCACTTTCTCTCTTTCTTTCTCTCTCTCCCTTTCTTTCTCTCTCTCTCTTTCTTTTCTTTCTTTTCTCTCTCTCTTTCTCTCTTTCTTTCTTTCTCCATTGTTCACCACAGGGAGAGGAAATCCACTTAAACGTGTGAACTGTGGAGGAGGAGGGGGTTTTTGGCAGATAAAGCTGTTTGGAAGGGCTGCATGGGCACGTGGCAGGTTACCTGTGTGTGGAGCAGGAAGAAGTGAGTTCTTTCCCTCCCTTTGTCAGGATTTTCGGGGATCTTTAGATCAAGAGGTGCCCTGCGAGTGGTGCTGAGTGAGTGAAGTGTTCATGGTTCATTGGCACGGGCAGCCATCAACTCCATGCTTCCCCCCGAACTGGAAATTCTGATCCAGACAGCCCAATCCTGGCCCAGGTGCTCTGCCCCCTGCATTCCTCACCGCTTCACATTTCCTTCCTAAGCTCCTCCATGGCAGTGGGAGGGGATGGGCTCTGAGCTGCTCTCAGGGGGTAGATCCTGGCAGGCCCTGTGTGTCATGGGAAAGGGTTAATCCCACGGCCAGTGCTGAACAGCTGAAAACTGGGCCCAGTTACATCCAGTTGGAGGGATATTAGAAGCAGCTGGGAGGTGGCTGGGGGTGGGTTTGGATGGCAGCTGGTGCCTGGTTTGATCCTGCAAATCTGGGAGGTGCTGAGCTTGAGCAGCCCTGGCCAATGTCTCTGCGAGTCCATTACTGATCCCTTCTTAAATTAAATAAAACAGACTATTTCTCTTGGATTGGAACTACAGCAATAATCTACTCCAACTGCCTGGCCAATTCAGGGTTGACCAAAAGTTAATTGCACGTGAGACCCTCCAAAACCAAGGGAATCACCCCAAAAGTGGCCCCACCAGGCACAGCCCTACATGCCAGGAACTTGCTCAGACCCACATTGCTCAGCACAGAGGTGTCACGGGAATGAGGGAGCAACAGGGAACAGCAGATTCCCTTAAGCCTGGCCCAAGCACAGGGCATCCCCCCAGGATTTGGGGTCTCTGTGCAGCTGTGATTTTGGGGTACCCCTGGCTCTGTGGAGAGGCTGCAGCTGGGAGACCCTTGGCACCCTCTGCTCTGACTTGGTTTCCCTGTGGTGAGCCAGCCTGGGCTCTGCTGAACGCTGGGCCTCCCCATCCTTCTTCCCAAAAACCGGGCACCCCAGACCTGCTGTAGCACCAGAGGGCTGAGCCAGCCCCAGGAGGGACCTCGGGCCTGCCCTCCCATCCTCGCTCCTTGATCGACTGTCCCCATCCATCTGACTGTCTCTTCCCTTCAGCTGTTCAGCTAATCTGTCTCCATCCATCTAATTTTATCCAGCCACCAAATGATCTCTTGGAGGAGCCCTGGGGGCATTCACAACCTGCCTGTGTTCTGTGGCCACCTCCACGAGGGTGCCTGTGCCCATCTGGGGTGAAGGGCTGCAGACAGGGCTCAGCAGTGGGGTACGATGGATGCTGGTTTGAAGGGTCCCACAGCCAACGTGGGGGGCTTGTATGGGCTGGGAAAAGCAGCGCATTCCCTAAACTCTCGGGTTGGATCTTCCAGCACGCAGCCCACCTCCCCCAGGCTGAGCGAGTGCCTGGAGGTTTGTGCTTTCTGACCCACCGGGTCTTCTGACCTTGATAAAAACCAGGACTTAATAACATTAAAAATGTCATAGTTGGGGGCCCTCCCTCCTTGTCCCTCTTATCCCCCGCAGCCACCGGTGGTTAATGCATTTGTCAGTATCATCAGTATTAAACTAATCAACAGGACACGGGGGTTTCCGAGAGCCGGACACAAACCAGTATTGTTATGAATATTAAAAAAGCGAGGTATTAATCTGCGCTTGGAGCTCTTACCAAGGCCTGCCCTCCCCCCGGCCAGGAGATTTAATCTGCAGGGTCTCATGGCAGAGTGGCTAAATCTATAGTGGTATTATATAAAAGAGCAGAGGAGAGGGGCTGGGAAGGGCACGGAGGGGATGGGGACAGGGACGGGAACAGAGCTGTGCTCCACGGGTGGCTGGCATGCCCAGAGAGAAGCTCGGAGGGCCGAGCTGTGCTCCCATCCTGGGATAAATCAGTGTCAGGGCTGGGTAGAACTTCAAAGGGAAGTGCAGATTGCTGGGAGGCCCTAAAGCAAATCCCTGAGGTAGGATGGAAAATAATGGAGATCGAGTCTGAGCTGGTGGGAGATGGGTCACTCCTGGGACCTGGGGCGAGCCTCCGCAGGTCTGCACTGCCCTGCACAGGGAGGGGATGTGCAACACGGGGTCTGCCCCAGCCCCTCTCCCCACACCCAGACAGGGCACCAGGAGCCTGAAACCCGCCAGGACACCAGGCCAGAGAAAATGACCTTATTAAGTAACATCAGCAGGCTGGAGGTTCCCCTGTGCAGCGAGGAAGGGCAGGGATTCCTGTGCTTACAGGCGTTGCTGGCTGGAAACAGCAGTGGAGAAGGAAAACCAGGGGTGTCAGGTGGCTGAGGGTACCCACCAAAATATGGCCACAAGAAAGATCCAAGCCTAGCAGGGTGGTTTGGATGCTCTGATCCTCAGAAGCCAAAAGGGGTCCTGGATCAATACAGGGGGTTGGCAAAAAGCATCTTAAACTCCCCACAAGTGAAGTGAGCGGCCACATCCAGGCCCTCAGCCCTTCCCTTGTTGAATCCCGCTGACTGCAGGAATTAGTCCATCTTAGAGCGGGGTTGTGTGGCCGAAGCTGCGGTGCTGACAGCATTTCCCTGGGCTATCCAGCCATCCCAGGGGCCTGTTCCCACGGCACAGGGGGCCACCTCCCACTGGGGATGCAACAGCCACTAAGGATGAGGATGGAGGGCCTGAGGTGGGAATCAGGGATTCTGCCGGAGCAGGGATTTCAGGAAAAAGCCTACTCCAGGCAGCGTTCTTGGGGGTGCTGGGAATGATCTGGGCCTGTCCTTTTGTTCATGGGACATCAGGTCCAAGCAAAAAGCAACTGTGGAGCAGCAGAGGATGAAAAATGTGTCTCTTCCAGCTCTGTGCCCTGGGGCACAGGCAGGGCAATGGGGGTGGCTGGAGCTGCAACGCAGCTGGGCCAAGGATGGCAGGATTGGCTCCACAGGACAGGATCTCTGGGACCAGAGCTTTTGCCATTGTGAGGCGGGATGTTAATAAGTTCCCATCTGGAGCTGGGCCATGGTGTCCGTCCCTTTCCCGAGGTCACAACCTGACCCTTAAAGCAAACAGCAAACAGCCCCAGCTTGGCATAAACCCCCTGGGTTTGTACAAGCCAAGAGCTCAGCTTGGGGTTGGGGTTTGTCAGCTGGCTGTGCCTTCCTCCTCCTCCAACACCCAAGGAGTCCCCTCAGTCCTGCCTTGACCACCCCATGGAGCAAGAAAAGCGGCTGTCTGGGGCTCCAGTCCCTGGCAGTGCCAGGATCCAGCAGCTGCTGGTGGGATTTGCCCTCCTGTTCCCTGTTGGGCACGTCACATGTTGCTGTTTACAAAGCTGTGCGGAGAAACCCTGGCTGGATCCATCCCCGCCTGCCTTTGCCACACTTCCCGGCAGCAGCTACTGGAGAGGTGCAGTGCTATGGAGGTGCCCTGGGCTGGGGACAGAGGGGACATGTCACATGAGTGTCCCTGTCCCCTCGGGTGTGGTGACACTTCCCAACCCATGCCTGCCCCGCTGCCTGCTCAGGCGCCCCACGGGGACCTGTTGGGGGGATGTGCTGAGTGACACAGGGCACCGCAGTCACTCCCTGACCCTCCCTCTCCCAGGGGCTCTGACACAAACTGCTGCTGCTGCTGCTGGAGGGGACGGGCTGTGGGCTCTGCCCAGGATCGAGGGGCTGGGGTTGCCACCCCAGCTGCTCCGGCTGTCGCAGCCACGTCTCCCCTTTCATATTCATCAGTACCAAATTCATGCAGATTAAGCGGAGCAAGTGCCTCCAGCTGCTGCTGCTCAGGCCGTGCTAGCACCGTGGCACTCAGCACCTGCGGCCACCTTCCGCTCTGGGGACCCCCTGAGCCCTGGCCAGTGGCTTTGCTGCAGAGCACATCACCCCTGAGGAGGGAAAAAACCCAACCCTGCATGCAGCTCGGCTCCACCAGCTCCTCGGTGTCATCCTCAGGGGATGCTGGAGGACTTGAGCTCGCCCTGGCCACAGTGAGCAGTGTGTCCCCAGGGCTGGAGGCCATGGCTGCTCCTTGCAGCAGCAGGAGCTGATCCCGTGCTGACCCCCCTGTCTGGGGCAGTTCCAGCTGTGTAGCATCTTGTAAGGAAATTAACTTTTCACTGATCTCCCCGCTCTGAGCTGGGGATTAGAGCCCACACGCTCTGCGAATGGGCTCTTCTCTCTTTCCAAGGCCTTTTTGGGGCTGCTGTGGCAGGGAGGGACAACTGCCCTGGCCGGGCTGCTCCCTTCATCCTCCACTCGTGCTTGGTTCTTGGTTCCATTTCAGAGCTGGGCTCGCTGTTGGCACCTCTGGCTCTTTTGTCTCTGTTTATAATTAGGTGATGACAGCATGGGCATTCGGGTGGGGACCGAGCAGCCAGGCTGTCCCCAGGAACACGCATCGCCCCATCACTCAGGAACCTGCCTGTCCCCAGGACCCACTGGCCCGGACACCCTTGGGTGCCCACTTTTAGGTTTTATGTGTTTTATAGGCAGGGCCCTTCCTACCTACCTGCGCCCATCCCACCCTGGCTCTCCTTGGACGGCTCCAATGGGCAGATTTTGGGTGTAATATTGCCTCTGTCAGCCAGAAAAGCGAGGAGGCAACCCTGTGAGCTGCAGAGCCAGGAGTACCGCAGTAATAAACAGCAGGTTGAGGCTGGAGATTGGTGCTGCTGGTATGAAAAGGAGGACAGGCAGGTTCGGAGCTCCGCCGGCTAATTAAGCAGCAGCTCCCTGTAATGCAAAAGCCTTTTCTTTGCCGATAAGACCCATTTATAATGGGCCGAGCGGTCGCAGGCTGAGTGCTGGGGGGAAACAATTGGAAAGCATACTGCTGGTGGGGTTGGGTTTTAAAAATAGACATGAAGGGTTTGCTTCTGGGCTTTTTTATTTTCCCCCTCTTTTTTAATAAAAAAGAGAAAAAAGCAGCTCAGAGCTGCACTGAGAGTTCCCCATGGCCTAGAGGAAAAGCAGGGCTCTGAGGACAGCACCAAGCATCCCGTGAGCCCAGCAGGAATGCTTCAAAGCGGGGAGGATGGCGATGGATCGGGCTCGCAAGCCAAGTAGTCCCCAGGGACAGAACGGGAAACCATCCTGAGGGAGGGAGGGGGGAAATGGAACAGGGCTGCACATGCTGTCCCTGCCACAGCCAGTGCGTGGCCATGCTCTGGCACTGGGATGGGAGCAGGGGGACAACGGGTGCCGCTTCTCTGTGTGTCCCCTGCACCACGCTGAGCTCCAGCCACGCCCTGCAGCAGCTGAGGGGAGCCCTGCACCCAGCCCTGGCACCACTCACAGCCCCTTCCCACCCAGGACTGGCCCCACGGGAAGAGCCTCGACCGAGTGGCCTGATCCTGCCACCACGCCGGGATAACTCTGGGATGACACGCAGAGGTGCTGCCACTGAATAACTGCGGGGACCGATACGCTGGCACCTGGATGCCAGCCCGGGAGATAGGGTCTGGGAGGGAGGCCAGGACAGCCGGGTGCCAGCCCCCAAGATAGGGTGCTGGGCTGGGAGCCAGGGGTCCTTCCTGCTCCTTCCTTTTGCTTCCAGTGGTTCTGCCTGGGAGCTGCCAGCAGTGGGGTGCAGCCCTGCGCTCAGGCCAAGCCCCCACCAATACAATCTGAAGTGATGGGAAAGCTCCCCAGGTTAAAAAAGGGAAACACTTCATATTTTTAACCTCATGTGCGCAACAGGCCTGCATTCCCCTGCCCCTGGGAGCCATGGCCACTGCTGTCTCGCAGCATCAAGTACTAAATATTTATTTAACTTCCTGCCGTATTAGAACTAATCACTCGTATTTTCCATCAAAGCTTCATTTTCATCTTAACGTAATTCCATCTGTGCACGCACAGCCGCATCCTGCTCACTGGAAAGGCAGCTCTGAGGCCATTGGCTGCACCCACTCTGTCTCATCTCCTCTTGGAGCACAGACTGGCAGACCTGTGTCCCAGGGCTTCTCCATGGGCTTCCCTCTGGATTCTCTTTCCTGGTGCAAGGATCCCACAAGCAATGTCATTGCTTGTCCCAGGAGCTCTGAGTTATCCCCAAAGGCTCACAAATGACCCGATTCCCAAATAATCTGGCAACATTCTCGTTGCTCAAGGTCCCAATGTGCTCCATCACAGCAGAGATGCCTCCATCCCACCAGGTTTGCCTCCCCCCGCTGGCTTCTTGCAGCCCAAATCCAGGGCAGGTCACACCTCCCGCCACTGGATCACCCCAAAATGTGACTCTTACTGTCTTTGCGATAGTAGAGGATCTCGAGCTTGCACTCCTCAGAGCCAAGCAGGGCCTGGGTGAGCTGGGCGATGGAGCTCTTGGTGGTGTCGGGGCCTGTGAGGAAGTCGCAGGTGCAGGGCCGCTGCATCACCTCCACGCGGGAGTAGCCGAACATCTCGCAGAAGCCGTCGTTGCAGTAGATGATGGCGCAGTTCTCCATCTGGGCGTTGGCAATCAGGAACTTGCGGTCTGCGGGGAGGCAGGAGAGCACAAGGCTTAGAGGGGTGGGGGGGACCCACAGGGGTTGGGGACAGCCTGGGTGTGATTTTTGATGTCACCTGCTGTGGGGCTTGTGCAGGGACAGGCTCCCTGGGGACACCAGGGACAGGGCTGGGGGGAGGGTGGCTGACCTCAGCCCACACCATCCCAGGTACTGCTCCTCAGAGAGAGAAAATGTCCCCAGTTTCATGTGAGTTTGTGATTGTGGGGACAGGGGGACCCAAAGAGGCAGTTTTCTGGAGTTGGCCAATCCCTGCAGCCTTGACATCTCACCGCTGGCATGTGGGGACTCTGCTGTCTAACACATGGGCAATCTGTCCCTGACCGGCACTGCAGGCAGAGGGGAGAGGAGCAGCCTCTGTCCCTTCACAGGAGCTTATCAGCGACCTGAGTTATCTCAGAGACTTTCCACCCTTGCTCAGATTTGAGTGAAGTCAGGCAAGGGGCAAGAGGAGGAGTGAGAGTGAGGCTTGGCTTCATGGGAAGTGGGGGTGAAACCCATCGCATTAATCATTCCCCTAGCGTTTTATAGGATAATTGTGTCTTTGGGCTGAAGGTGAAATCCAGACCCTGCTCATCTTTGTGGCCCCTGTGCTCAGAAAGAAAAGTGCTCAAGTGAAGGAAAGGGCAAACTGAGGCAGGGAGTGGTGCTGTCCCGTTCCCTCCTGGCGCTGCAGCCCCCGAGGCTGGGCTGGAGCCGTACTCGCTGCCCTGCCAGGGCGTGTGGCAGCACTGCACAGCCCACATCCATCCTCATCTTGGGGGTGAGCTTTAATTTGGCTTGATTTTGGTTTTTTTTTTCAAGGATTTCAGGGAGTGCTGGGCTCTGGGACAGGTTTGTTGTGATGTGACAGGGGCTGGATGGATGTGATGGACGCCATGTCCCCCCCAGCACCATCTCCCTCAGCATTTGGCACCAGCTCTGGGCTGGCGCTGGAGGCAGGTCTGAGCAGAGGGTCCATTCGGAGGCTGCCTCCCAGCCCAGACCCCAATTAATCTCCTGGATTACCCAGGAATGGCATCTGCAGCCTGTGTGCTCCAGAACCCTGCTGCACACCAGCCTCACCGGGAATTTCACCCAAATGCAAGAGAAACCTCTGCACAGCTGCAGGACCGAGTGCTGGGACCTGGTGAGGAGGAGGGACCCCTTCCTGGCACATCGGGGCTCTCCCCAGTGGCATCTGCAGAATCCCAGCTCTGGGAGATGCCTCCCAGTAAAACCAGTGTCCCCAGGGATGCTGCACAAGTCTTCTGCTTCATTCCACCCTCTGGCAGCCCCTTGGTGGCCCTTTGTGGGGGACTCCCACTCTGGCACCTTTCCCTTTCCCACACAGGGCTGATGCTGGTGCCGATGCTGCAAACAGCACAAACCACCACAGACAAATGTTTCCCAGTTCCTTCTTCCCGATCCTTCTATATCCAAATTGCTTTGCCAGCTGGAAGGCAGCACGAGGAGGGGACATTCTCCCAAAGCCCTGCTCCTGGGGCATGCTCCCCACCTGTGATGAACAGTTTTCCCATCCAGTGTCAGCTCCATGGACTGGATCCAGTCTGGATCCTGGCTGGGCTGGCGCAGGACAGGATTTGCAGGGCTGGCAGGGCGCCGGAGCAAGCTGTGCTGAGCGCAGGGATGTGACCAAGACCAGGATGGGAAGGAGCTGCAGAGCCAGGTCCTCCTTGGGGGTGTTTTCACCCCAAATCTGCTTTCTGCCCTGCCCTCACCTGCAGATTTTCCCTTGGTCCCACAGTACCAGGGCTCTGCACTGGCCCTGGCAGGGAAGAGTTGGGTCTCTCTGGCTGCAATGGGGACCCATCAGGAGCAGCTACATCCCCGGGAGCTGCGGTGTTGGGGGTGAAGACACCCTTAGGAATGGAAGAACTCACTGCCTGTAGCAAAGATATATTAGGTGTGCTGGTTTGGTGTCTCCCAACACCTGTCACAGCACGAAACTGCCGCGGGGGAGCGTGGGGTGATGTTTCGGCAGAACCCAGCTGGTGCCCGACATGGCTGGCAGGGTGCAGGCAGGGAGCAGGCAGGGAGCGGGCCCTGGCTGCGCCCTCGCTATCACGCCTCTCCGCGTGGCCCCTCTGCTCCCCAGCCGCCGCTTCCCAGGGGGAGCTGATAGGAACCAGGGACAGTTTTTCTCACTTTCCATCCCCAGGGTCACGTCAGTCACAGCCGGGCCAGGCAGCGCAGATCCGGCAGGGATGGCAGCGCCAGGGAATTTGCCCACCCGGGAAACTTGGACACCAGAGAAAACCCACAGTGAGCCGGGCCAGTGGGGGGTGCACAGCCCCAGCACCCCACAGCAGCCCCCCGAGCTCAGTTTTTGGGGGACCCCAGTCCCCTGGTCCCCTCCTGTCATCCTCAGCATTGTAGGGGGGACCCAGCCCCGCCGGGGTGCCCAGAGAGGGGGAACGGAGCCCCCGCGCCCCCACGCAGCCACACGCACACCCCAGCGCTCCCCTATGTGCACGGACTCTTCGCTGTATTTGACACGAAAACCAGCCCGAAAATTCATATAAAGGGATTACTCGGAGCAACAGCAAATGGCAACATTTCACCAGGGACGGCGGCCGCCGAGAGCGCAGAGTTGAAGGCAAACAGGCAGCGAGCCCGACTGCCTTGGGGTACAGTCTGTCCCCCAGTCCAGCCGGCCGGGACCCCCTCCCTGCCAGCCCGGGCACCCCTCGCAGCCCGGGGACTGTGGGGGGCGCGGTGTCTCCAGCCCCCGGGGAAACACCGGGGCTGGGATCGCTCGCTGCTCTGTGTCGCCCTGTCTATAAATACCCGCGGGGACACTGCCTGGCTGTCGCCCACCCCTCTCCCCCCTCGGGAGGTCACAGGGGCGCCTCCGTGCCCCCGGGGACACCCTCCCGCCTTCCCTCCCTCCTCTCCCCGCTGCGCTCCGAAGTTCGGGGGCCGCCCCGGCCCGGGGGGAGCGGAGCGGGACCGGAGGGTGCGGTACTCACTTTGTCCTTCAAATTTGCGGATGATGGTGTCCAGGTAGGTGTTTTGGGGGGCCACATGGCCCCGGCGCACCGGCATCGCTCCGCTGCGCTCTGCGCGCCCCGGGAGCCGCGGAACTTGCCGCGGGCGCGGCGGGGAGCGC